>JAAAKG020162719.1:0-90477 GCA_010014905.2 Druon quercuslanigerum
ATAAATAAAAATATAATATAATGATTTACTTTTTAAAAATTTTTATTGAAAAATCACTTTTGAATAAAAATATAGCTCTGAATATATATTTTTATTGTTGAATTTAATAGATTGGAATCTAAAATTATATTATTTTTTGATTGAAATACAAACTATTTTTTGAAGTACATACATTTTTTTTTTAAATTTGATTTTTTCAGTGGAATCAAATTATTTGAATTTGTTTAGATTTTTTTTATTTAAAAATTCACATATTTTGTTGTAAATTTGTATAACCTTAAAAATTCGGCTAAATGTGGTACTACTGTTTCTAATTAATTTTTGTGGTTGAAGATTCATCCTTCTATTTAAAAATTCTTCTGCTTCGTCAAAAATTCAAAAATTGGGTTAATTTTAACAACTTTGTTCGAAATTCGTTGCACATTTTTTTAATATAATTTTCTGAACTCAATATTAAAATAATACTTTTGAATAAAGAGAAAGGCATCCTATTAATGAAAAATGTAACCACTTGGTTGAAAATTAAAACCTCTTTTAAAAAATTAATTTATTTATTTTACGATTCATCTTTTGGTTTGAAAATTTATTTTTTTCAGATAAAACTTTAACTATTAGATTGGAATTTAATTTATTATGATGAGACTTGTCTTTTTTGTTAAAAATCAAAATTTTGGTTTAAAAATTGATCTATTTTGTTAAAAATCCAAGTAATTTGATAAAAGCTTTACTTTCATGTCAAAAATTAATTTCTTTGGTAATATTTGTTTATTTTCCGTGAAAACCCGATTAATTTAAATTCGATTTGAATCGATATTTGATTAAAAATGTATCCTTATTAGTTGTAGAGTTAACTATTTCTTTCAAAAATGTACTAGTTAATTAACAATTAAGTAATTATTCATTTTTTCATTCGAAAATTAAATATTTTATTTAAAAGTAGGTTTTATTTTTAATGAAACTAAATTTGTTTACTAAAATTCTGAGCTTTATCTTTTTAAATGTTAATTCTTCCGTTTGTTTAAAAACAGTTTTGTTAAAAGTAGAACTCTTTTGAAAAAAAATGTATATTTTTTTTTAAGATTTAACCATTTGGTTGAAATTTGATATAATTTAGTTTGAAAATGTATTTTCTTAAAAATTCGTCTGTTCTGATAGACAAATAATTTCATTAAATTTAATTTCGATTTTTTTTAAACATTCCAATTTTTTAATCATTCTTAAAAATCAGTCTTTTTTAGTTGAATTCAACTGCTTAGAAAATCGGGGTTCTATTTAAAATTAGTTTTTGATTCAAAATTAAAATATTTTTATAAGACTTTATTTCTGTTCGAAAATTGAATTTTTTTAAATGTGAGTATTAAACTACTCTTTTAAAGATTTATTCCTCGAGTTTTAGGATTCAATTATTTTCTTTAAAATATGCCATTTTGAGTTATATTCGTCAGCTTGAAAAGTAGTTGTAATGTTACAAATAATTTTTTTAAACTGAAAAGGTAATTAATTAATTAATTTATTCGGTTGAAAATTCATGTTCCTTGCTTGAAAATAAAATTGATTGTAGAAAATCCTTCTCCTTTGGTTCTAAATGTTCACTATTTTGTATAAAATCTAAATTCTTAGCACGAAAATTTAACTCATTTGTCAAAAATTAGTCTTTTTGTTTACAAAATTAATCCTGTTTGTTAAAAATGCATCTGGTAGATTGCTAGGTCTGTTAGATCTGTTAAATTGAAAATGCAAATATTTGGTTAAAAATTCTTGTGTTTTTATTGAAAATTCTTATTTTTTCAAAAAACAAATTTTTTTTAAAACTGCCAATTTTTTTCAAAAGTTTTGTTTAACTTATTTTTTTGGTTAAAGATACAACTGTATTTTAAGAAATTTGACTTTTTGGTTCATTATTTGACTTATATTTCCAAAAAAGCCGAGTAGCGTATCAAATTTTTTAAAAATTACTTTTTTTCACCACCCTTAAACTCAACTCTCGATTCTGGGCCTCCCAATCTTCAAACGACTTCACGCTTGAATATATTTGCCCCCACCCCTGAGCGTCTCTTGACAGCCTATACGTTTGGACAGTCAGTGCCGCGTCAGAAGCTGTTTACATAGCGCGACTTTGGGACCATAGTGTTTCAATATCAGTCCATGGTCGGTCCAGAATCGGGAGCTGAGTGTTTATATATTTTTGTAAAATACACAACTGAATAAAAAATTAACGATCGTTACATATTTTTGCAAGAGAAACGAAGCAAAATTTACATGGGTGATATTTTCTTCTTGCAGAATTCACTTGGCAAAGCAGATGTCCCAAAGTTTATCCTAATCCTATTGAAATCAACATTCGCATCGTACAAAGTGCTGTAGATCCAATTCTAGCTGTACGATTAGCACCCAATTTTTATCAGGTGGGTTTAGATGAGAATCACGAGTACATAATTGGATTAATCTCGAATGGACGTTTGTATCCATTCATGGTTCCTTATCCCAGTACCGGGAATCATAGGAATACCTACGGAAGAGTTAAATTCCGCATACGCTGTAACAGGGTCGACGAAGTTGTACCAATACCTTGGAGTGATTCTTTGAATAAACGTTTCTTTAAAAAATTTGGATCGAAAAATAGGTATCCTGGCCAGTAAGTACGATAATTTAAACTAAGTGTACGAGGTTATAAGAGCCCATTTTTTAACATTTAAGCGTGGATGTGCGGTTTAAGAAACCGCACAGCCTAATTAATTTTTTAATTTTTACGATTAGAAATATTTTTAACGAGTAAGAAGAGGGGCGTATATTTTAGAAACATAGTGTGGTCTGTGAGACCGCCATTTTACAATTAGAAATGGTGATGATCTCACAGACCGCACCATGTTTCTTCTGAGGTTTTTTTGATACATTTTGATAATAAGATATACTATATAGTAGTTTAAGCCTTTAGATATTGACGTGGTTTAATTTTTTCTCTAGCATAGACCTACGGTCTCACAGACCGCTGTATATATTTATAACTGATTAAATAAGCAACGATGGTTTTGTCATATAGTTTACACATTAACATAATGACAGACTGCACTATGAGCAAAACATAAATCAATTTTAATAATTTTTATTATTAATAATCTGTATAACCAGTAAGGGGAGGGCCGCGGATATCGGAACAATAGTGCGGTCTGTGAGACCGCCCGTCCAAGTCTAGCAATTATTGCGATACTGGATTATGAGCAGAGTCAATGTGTCGTAATTTTTCAATCTCGTATCAGTACTTTTATAGTTTACATCTTAGTAGTAATGTAAATTTATTTTTAGACTAACAGGAACCTGAGGTCTCACAGACCCGTGTAAAGATTTTTATATAAATAAATAAGCAAATGCGTTTTTGTGCACATGGACTGGCTAAAAAATATATGGAAATGTTAATCAATTTTTTTAACATTTGTTATTAATAATCTTTGATATTAGTTCCATACTAAGAGATTTATTGTTTCAAAAAATATTCAGAAAGAAATATGTGAATAATATTTTTTACAGTAACCAAGATGCTGTGTTTGATATTATATTTTGCTGATGTATTACGTGGAAAATAAAAATTTTTTTCTTGAAAAATGTTGTTTTAATTTTCGAACTTTAGTTATATTAAACTAATTTTTAGAAATCTTAAAAAAATATTTAAAAATACTTTTTTATTAATCTTACAAAATAGAAAATCTTTAGAATTCTAATCTTTTTGAAATGTTTAAAATCAGTATTATGTTGTACATTTTTTAAATGTTTCGAAATCATTTCAAATTTCCTTTGCAAAAATATTTTATTGACAATAAGTCCTTTAGAATCTTCGTAAACTTATCTATATTAACTTTTGAATCTTGAAAATAATCCTTAAATCTAAAAAAATTCCTCAAAATCATTTTAAAAAATACAAAAATCAAAAATTTTTCAATAAATTTTTGGAAAATAAAGAGTTTATAGATAACAATAAAAATTTAGAACCTTTTTAAGAATTATGAAAGTTTACATGAGATTAAAAAAATTATCCTAAGGTTCCTACGAAAAATTAAAATGATTTTATATTGTAGAAAATTAGTTTTCGGAAAAAATGTAAAAAGTTTTCAAAACTTTTTTAAACATTTTTGAAGATGAATTTTTAAGTGTATAGTTCAATTTTCTACCAGACTAATTGGATTTTTAGCCAATCATTCAAATTCATAATTAAAAAAGATAAATTTACAACTTAAACTGAGATAGTTACATTTTCAGTGTAAAAAAATAAATCTTAACATGAAATTTCCACCAAAAATGCCATTTTTTACTTGATATTTTAATCAAAAGTTATTTTAATTTAAAATAATAAAAAGTTGAATTGTTTCATACCATTATCACCGATCGTTATCGATTTTATCCGAGGTATTGAGAAATGACGAAGGTTTGAATGTGAATCGAGAAAAGTGTGACCTTAGTGTGACTGTCGATTCTATCAACACAAATTTTAAATGTATACGGTCTTTCGTCTCTTTTTGAATAAATATCTAATTTCAGTGACGATTTTAATTTCTGAGTATAATTTACTTTACCTTGATAAATTTTACCATAAGGTTATTGCAACTTCACGTACCAAGAGAAATAATTAAAAAATTTAAACTTAAGCGCGTAGACATATGAAATATCAATTTTAAATTTGGACCATGAATTTATGACAATAACTTAAATAGTTATATTTTCAATTACAAAACTGGTTAGATTCTCTATCGCAAAGATGCATTTTCAATTAAAACGATTTAGGTCCATAAAATATTTAACTTAAATCAAAAATAATTGAATATAATCAAAAAAGGAGAATTTACAAAAATGGTTAAATTTTTAACCAAATAAATAAAAAATCCACAACACAGATAATTTTTTAATCAGGAAGATTAAGTTTCTACAAAATAACACGAATTTTTAACAAAACACATGAATTGCTTCTAGAAAAGATAAATTTCCGACTAGAAATGTAATAGTTAAATTAAAAAGTTCTTCAAGTTAATTTTCAATCCAAAAGAAAACGAATTCAAAATAAAAATGTGCAATTTTCAACCAAAGAAATGAAATCTTTAACCAAAAAGTGAAGGAGACTTTGGATGACAAAATATGTTCGAACGTTTTTTATTTTAGTCCCTACAATTCGGCCGTTCAGACCTAAATTCGTCTCGGATGTCTATCTCTGGACGAGTTTGAATATATTTGTGATTAATTATATTGACTGGAATCCTCGGGTTTAATCCAAAGACGCATAATTTTTACTATTTCGTGTATTCACGAAATTCATGAAATTTATTAAATTTATGGAATTCGCTAAATTCACGAAATCCATGAAATTTATGGAACTCACGGAATTCATGGAATTCATAGAATTAACGGAATTCAAGAAATTCGCGAAATTCGTGTTATTTAACGAATTTACGCAATTCATTGGATTCATGGAATTCGTGTGATTCATGGATTTTGCGGAATTCAATGAATAAAAGCAATTAGCAGCATTCATGGAAATGAAGAAAATCACGAAATCTAAGGCATTGGCGAAAGTCATGTAATTTGAGGAATTCATTTATTTCATGAATTTCATTATTTCTAGGAATTCCGTGAAGTCCTTAATTCCTTAATTTTCTTGAATATTATAGTAGTTTCCAACAGAAATTTTTAAGTGTTTATGTTTCTGCGGCATTTAGAGCTTTACCTTATCGACGGAACCAACATGATCGATATGAACAGTCAGGAAGACCACATTTCCCAAAGGATCTCTGTGTAAATATATTGCAGCAATCGTGAGCTGTTTGTCGCGTTTACACTAAAACAGAAAACCATCGCAGCGATCGTCACTCGTTTGTATTGTATGTACGAAAACAGAGCATGAACGCAAAAACAGAGAAAAAACGCAGCAATTGCCATTCGCTTGTCACACTTCTACAAAAACAGAAAACGATCGTAGCAGTCGTTATTTGTTTATCGAGTATGCACAAAAAAAAAAAAGTTTGCAGCAATCGTCACTCGTTTGTCTTGCAGGCCTGAAAAACAGAGAATGAGTGCAGTAATCATCAGCTATTTGTCGCGTTTACACCAAAACAGAACATGAAGGCAGAAATCGTCATTTTTTTGTCGCGAATGAACAAAAACAGAGAAAAAACGCAGGAATTTCCATTCGCTTGTCATACTTCTACAAAAACAGAAAACGATCGTAGCAGTCGTCATTTGTTTGCTGCATCTGTACCAAAACAGAAAAAGATTGCAGCAATCGTCATTCGTTTGTCTTGTAGGCACGAAAAAAGATAATGAACGCAGTAATCATGAGCTATTTGTCGCGTTTACACCAAAACGGAACATGAAGGCAGAAATCGTCATTTTTTTGTCGCGAAAGAAAAAAAAAAGGAAAAAAAACGCAGGAATTTCCATTCGCTTGTCATACTTCTACAAAAACAGAAAACAATCGTAGCAGTCGTTATTTGTTTATTGAGAATGCACCAAAACAGAACATGAACGCAGAAGTCGCCATTTCTTTGTCGCGAATAAACAAAAACAGAGAAAAAACGCAGTAATTGCCATTCGTTTGTCACAGTTCTACAAAAACAAAAAACGATCGTAGCAGTCGTCATTTGTTTATCGCGTATGTACCAAAAAAGAAAAAGATTGCAGCAATCGTCAGCTATTTGTCGCGTTTACACCAAAACAGAACATGAACGCAGAAATCGCCATTTCTTTGTCGCGAATGAACAAAAACAGAGAAAAAACGCAGCAATTGCCATTCGCTTGTCACACTTCTACAAAAACAGAAAACGATCGTAGCAGTCGTCATTTGTTTATCGCGTATGTACCAAAACAGAAAAAGATTGCAGCAATCGTCAGCTATTTGTCGCGTTTACACAAAAACAGAACATAAACGCAGAAATCGCCATTTCTTTGTCGCGAATAAACAAAAACAGAGAAGAAACGCAGCAATTTCCATTCGCTTGTCACAGTTCTACAAAAACAGAAAATGATCGTAGCAGTCGTCATTTGTTTATCGCGTATGTACCAAAAGAGAAAAAGATTGCAGCAATCGTCAGCTATTTGTCGCGTTTACACCAAAACAGAACATGAACGCAGAAATCACCATTTCTTTGTCGCGAATAAACAAAAACAGAGAAGAAACGCAGCAATTTCCATTCGCTTGTCACACTTCTACAAAAACAGAAAATGATCGTAGCAGTCGTCATTTGTTTATCGCGTATGTACCAAAACAGAAAAAGATTGCAGCAATTGTCAGCTATTTGTCGCGTTTACACCAAAACAGAACATGAACGCAGAAATCGCCATTTCTTTTCGCTGATGAACAAAAACAGAGAAAAAACGCAGCGATTGCCATTCGTTTCTCACACTTCTACAAAAACCGAAAACGATGGTAGCAGTGGTCATTTGTTTATCGCGTATGCACCAAAACTAAAAATGAACGCAGCAATCGTTATTTGTTTCTCGCGTATGCACGAAAACAAACATGGTAGTAGCGATGGTCAGCTGTTTGTCGTGTATACACCAAAACAGAAAACGGACGCAACAGTCGTCATTACGCGACAAAACAAAAACGATCATAGCCATCGCCAGCTGTTTGTCGCGTTTGCACCAACTAGGATAACAAATCCGGCAATCGTCAGTTCTTTTTAGCGTATGCACCAAACAGAAAATGATCACAACAATCGGCAATTATTTGTCGTTTCAGTTGTTTGTTATTTCATTCCACCAGAAGACTTAGACAGCAGCTGTCAGGCATTGAGGTCACGAAAGCAAACCTAAAAATAGCAGTTTAGATGCAAAATTTCCCGCTCTTTCGGAATCCGGTGTGAAAAATAGGGATTCCCATTTGAAACACAGAGTTGACCTTAAAAAAACCTGCAAGGTCAAGTTCAAGAACCATTTAGAGGTCATCAGATGCAACCTACAAACCTGATGACATTTGTCTGGGGAAGCATTTTCTGAAAAAGTCAAGTTCAGAAGTTATCCACGTGAATTAATTAAAATTAGGCAGCCCATCTAATTTGTCTTTCTGATTTCAAAATTCAACGATTTTAATAAAAATTTATGTTTTTATTTGAATTTTATTTGGTAGAAAATTTACCTTTATGATAAAAAATGCAGCTAATTATTTAAAATCTAAATTATTACGTCCTCGAATTTGTCATAATTTTATAATGCGTTGTAAGTATTCAAAATCGAGCGACATCCTGCCGTCATTCAAAATTCTAAAAATATGTAGAGAATATGAGTTTATTACACACTTCTTTTTTAAAAACAGATACAATCAGATGCGATTTTTTATCTTGGTTCTTCTCAAGACCAGCTTCTGCGTTTCAATAGTGAATAAACATCCGTAATTATAAGTATATTTTCGACAGTATTTATTATTTTGAAATGATGAGGGCTGTGATTGGTATTATCTGTTTGACTTTAGTGATTTCCACTATTCCTGTTGGTAAGTATAATTATATTTCTAATTTAAAGTATGTTTTTAATTTTCCTATATTCATCTCTTACAATTTATAAATTAGTGAATTTTCGGTAATTAGTAGTGAACTGCTACGAATTTAATCTAAAAAAAAGTAATCCATTGAATAGTGCATTGAACAGTAGTATAGCTGAAAGGCAATGTGAGCACTTACCGGCAGATGGTAAATCTGCATAACCGAGTGATGATAATTACCTGATGTCATTAAACTAGCCTACAATAGAGCTTTGCTCAAACGGTAAGTGTTTCGGATACCGTTTAGCTATACTACTGAAAGCTAAATATTTAGTGAAAAGGTATGGATCTATTTTCGCGTTTTAAATACTAATTAAAAGAAGTTGATAAAATTTTGATTTGTGAAAAACATGAAAGTTTAGTGAAACATGACGAATTTGTAACAATATGGTAAATTATATTTTTCTTATGTTTAACAATGATAAAAATGATAAAAATGATAAAAATACCTCACTTTTTCTAAATAGCTATGTTTAAAAATGACTTTTTTGGAAAATTTACCATTTTTTTCTTGTTTAGCCTGAAATTCAATTAATCTAGCTCATCTATCTATCTATTTCTATATCTATCTATCTATTTTTGAACCAAAGACAGAATTAATTTTTAGAAAAATGGATAAACTGTTAAGAAAATAGATGAATATTTTATAATATAAAACAAATAAATTCCTAAAAAATTAGTAAAACTTTCGAGCAAGTTATTGCATTTTTGACAAAAAATAACTCTTTACTAAGTCATTAAGTAAATATACTGAAAATAACATTATGTCACTGGTGGAATCAGTATTTTGAGTTATCGCTCTTGAATGCCATATATCATTGAGGCCATATGGTAAAATAAACCTTACTGATTAGATTCAATCATTCAGCTTCACAGGCCTGTTTATCAGCGCTCTTTTACGATTTTCAACCAGTGAAAAGTCAATAGTTCCTTTCAGAAAATAACCTCACCATCGCTGATAATTTATTTTTTTTCAGAATTAGCATGGCGTCGTCTTAGATCCACAGTTCATCCTCCTCCCATTGAAATCAGAATTCGCCAGGTGGAAAGTTCATTGAATCCCGGTCGACCTTTACAATTAGTAGCAGAGTTTTGCGAGGTAGCAGTAGATAGAAATCAGGAGCACATTATTGGAATAATCCTAACTGAACTTTTGTTTCCCTTCGTGCTACCTATACAAAATAACGCATCTGAAGTAGCTACCTATAGGCGAGTTAAATTGCACTTACGTTTCAACATTGTCAACGAAATTGTACCAATACAGGAAAGTGATCCTTTAAATAATAAATTTTTTCATAGATTCGGGTCACGAAATATAATTCCTGCTATAATAGTGTAAAAATTTAAACTAAACAGGATAGGTCGTGAAATGCGCGTTTCTAATTCGACTTATGCTTTATAAGAGGAAAGTAGATAAAAAACCGATAGGCGCTCAAACCCCGACTTTTCGGAAACTAAGAACTATTTGATCAGAAGAAAAAATAAACACATAAAGGATTTTAATGTACTTTAACCATGTAAAGCTTTTGTCGTATCAACGAAGCACATCTGGTGACCTCTCCTTCTACCATTTCTTAAATTAAAAGATCAATTAACAATTTTGTCAAATTTTATTGCTACATTTAAGCGAGCCGATAGGAGAATTTAAATACACCCGGAATATACCCTGAACTAGGTAAAGTACTTTGTAACTAGAAAAGGACATTCAAATATGTCCAGAATTCGATAAAGTACTTTGAACTTGGAAGCGGTATCCAAAATATACCCGAAAGCTAAAAAAGTACTTTTAATTGTATAAGATTATCTAAGTATATCCATTACTTGTTAAAGTACTTTCAATTTGGAAAAGAAATCAAAATATGATCAAATATATACAAAGTACATTTTGCCGGAACACGAAAAAGTGATTTCTAATCGGCACGCGGTGAAATACTTTTAAAGTGGAAATAGGTGTCGAGATAAACCCGTAACACGCTAAAGTACTTAGAAATTGGAAACGGACATCGAATTACCCCGGAACCCATTCAAGTACTTTGATCTTGGAAAATGTCTTCAACATTTGAAAGAAAATTGACAAACTACTTTTAATTGGGAACGAGCATCGAAATACACCCAGAACACGTTAAAGTACCTTTAATTTAAAACGGGCATAGTATGCACCTGAAACTGGGCAAAGTACTTTCAATTCTAAAAGCGCATCAGAATTAAACCGGAACTCGGTAAAGTACTTTTAAACGGGAAACGGTCTTCAACATTTGAAAGAAAATCGACAAAGTACTTTTAATTGGGAACGAGCATCGAAATGCACCCAGAACACGTTAAAGTACCTTGAATTTGGAAACGGAGATAGTATGCGCCTGAAACTGGGCAAAGTACTTTCAATTATAGAAGCGCATCAGAATAAAACCGGAACACGGTAAAGTACTTTGAAACTGGAAAGGGGTATAGAAATACACCCGCAACCGGAGCCCGTTTAAGTACATTAAACCTTGAAAAGTTTTTCGAAATATGCACGAAAATCGACGAAGTACTTACAATTGGAATCGAGCACAGAAATACACTCAGAAATTGTTAAACTACTTTGCATTTGGAAACTTACATGGAAGTATACCCGAAACAGGGCAAAGTACTTGCAATTGGTAACGGGCATCGAAGTACACCACGATCTCGGTAAAGTACTTTGAAACTGGAACTCACGAAAGTACTTAGAAATTGGAAACGGGCATCGAGTTATCCCCGGAACTCGGTAAAGTACATTGAAATTGAAAACAGGCATTGAAATAAATAAATATGTATGTAAATAAAAAAAGAGACAAAATATATTATAATTTTAATATATTCAAGAATATTACAAAAAAAAGTTTTTTTGAAAGAATTTTAACGTTTCAAAATCATTTTGCAAAATATCCAAAGAAAATGCAGAAATTCTTAAAGAAAAATTTGCAAAATTTGTATGTAGACCAAAAATTGAGAATATATATTCCGATAAGTTTGCAAGATATTTATAAGTTTTAAATAGATTAAAAAAAATACTTTAAAACTTAAAAGGATTTAAGAAAGTTGAAAAAAACTTTTAAGTGATTTTTTTATTCGTTTAAATAATTTAAATAGTATACTTAAAGTTTCAAAAAATTTGGAACAAAATTCAGATTTTTGTAGCATTTGAAAAAAACTAGAAGCACTTTAAGAATTTAAAAAGTTTTCCCGAAGTTAGTTTTTTTAAATATTTCTGGGAATCTTCCCACGTTAATACTAATTTGACTTCCATAACTAAATTCATATTTTCTAAATACTTTTTGAGGTTTAATCCTGTAGTTTCAAAAAATGAATAATTTTGTAATGAATCTTGATAAAAATTTGTGATGAAATATTGTTTAGTCATATTGCAATAAATGCCCTATAAATTGACGTGTATTTTCAAATTTATTACCTGCCTAATAAAGAAAAAAAGTTTTCTGATAAACGGAGCTTTATATAGATATGCATAAACTAATTTAAACAATTATAAAGATAAGATTTTATAATGACAGATTTCAAATGATAACCTTGTAACTAAATAAGATACAGAAAAGTATAAATGTTGAAGAATTTTTTAGGGTATCCTTCAGCTAGAAATTGATAAACCATTTTTATAGTTTATTTCTTATAGTTTTAAGAGAATGTGGACTCCGTTGGGTATTATCTGTTTTACTTGAGGACTTTTCACTAATCCTGTAGGTAATTATAATGATGTCTATAATTTTAAGTATATTTTTATTTGTATTTTATGTGTCTCCTACTATCTTTAAGTATTCCAAGTACCACCACAGTTGTCTGTGGTGGAGGGGAAGTGATACCCTTACTTGGCGTGTCCTCGAGTGGCGGATAGGGGACTGCTCGCTGGAAACAGAGAGTAGGGCTAAAATAAAATAGGCCTCGTGGACCAAACACACTTAGAACCCCAAGTCAAGGCGTTTACAACCGTGCCCAGGACTGAGTGGCGCCAGGGTCTCAAACGGTGTCTCTAGTATACCAGGTCGCCTCCAAGAGTATGTAGACCTTACCCCCGCATGTGGGGCTCTGGGGCTTCTCACGGGATTGTTATGGCAGAGTTTAAAAATATTATGGAACAGTTTAAAGGCACATTGGAGCGTATCATATACGTTGACTTGAAAGGGTTGAAGGAGGAGGCTGATTTCAGTAGAATAACGGAAGCTCTTAAGGATTTAAATCAAGAGTAGGAGAATCGCTATAAGATTGAAAGATCCGTTAAAGAGGTAATAGCTACCTTGAAGAATATTCTAAACTTTTGCGAGACAAAGCAGAATATGTTCCTACCTATCAGGGTAGGACTTGAAAAGGCGCGAAACATTGTGTCTGAAATGGATAAAGATTTAGTGACGTCAGGGGCGTAATTTTTGAACTGCCTTGAAAGTGTCGGTGAGACCGCAAAGCGCAGAGCGGTAACCCGAATGAAAGGAGATAAGGCTGAGAAGGAAACAGTCCAATGCGGGACTCAGACCGAAGAAGCCGTGAAAACTCCCATTTCCCATGATAGGAAAAAAAAGGGGGTTCACACGGAGTTTCGTGAAGGTAGGTCCTTCGACACAAAGAAGAAAGCAGGTGAGGGTTCGTAACGCTTTAACACCCATGACCTCGTTCGCTGAGATGACAGTTGGAGAGCAGCAAATGGCTCCCAACAAGACAGGTAAAAAAAAGACGAGGCGAGCTCGACCTGAGGCGGTTCTCATCAAACCTGCCGAAGGTCGCAGTTTTGCGCAGGTCCTCAGAGACCTTAAGAAAAATGTGAATCCTAAAGCTCTTGGTGTTAAGATCGGAATGGTGAAATCACGAGTACATAATTGGATTAATCATGAGTAGAGTTTTGTTTCCATTTGTGGTTTCTATTCCAAACTGCGCGCATGAAGTGCCTAGCTATGGTAGAGTAAAACTACACTTGCGACTAAACACTGTTAAGGAAATTGTACAAATACCCGAGAATGATTCTTTAAATTATCGATTTTTCAAAATATTGGAGTCAGAAAACAGGATTTCTGCCCTGATAGTGTAATACTTTAAATTAACTGTTATAAGATAAAAGAGTACAATTTTTAAATTATAAGCGAGCATTGAAATGGTTGTTAAATCCAAATGTGAGTAGAATTTTTTGACACATTTTGATATAATAATGTACTATACGAAAAAAGAATCTAATCCTGACTTTTTGTATTTTCGAATAATCATATGAGCGAAGCATTAAGAAAGGCCATTACAGATTTTCTTTAGCCTGGTAAACTCTTTTTTTAAATGGATATATAAATCTATAAAATGATGAAATAGAAGTTTTCTGTATCAATTGTTCATAGATTTGGTTATCTAAGAAAGCTTGCACTAAAACAAATCTAATAAGAACGATCTGTTACAACGATGATAAGCATTTAAGTTTATAAAGTGGGGGTTGGGACAAGTCTACATACGGCAAGTCTTTCCCGTCAAAGAAATATCTCCCCCGGCATCATATCCCTAAAGATACAATCGTCCCCAGGTACCGCTGCCCCCAGGAAAGTGTTTTCTAGAGAGCACATCCCCAGAAAAATATTAAGAACATGAGAACATGGTATCGAAGTCAAATCCTTCCTCTGGCATGTCTTCTCCAAACAATTATTAAAACCATGACCTTGTTACGTAGCCTTCTATGGTTTTTTCCGCACATCACTTTCTCAGTAAAATATTAGGACCATGAAAATATATCATCGACGGACAAGCCATCTCCGGGCATTTCTTTCACATTTAAATTTCAAGTCCGTGATATTGTGGCATCCACGGGCAAGTCTTTGCCGGGCATCACTTTAACTTTAAAATATTAAAACCGTGAGGCTATGGCATTAAAGGGGAAATATTTCCCTGAAAGGCTTTAACTTCGATGCCATAGTCTCACGGGTTTAATATTTTTCTGGCGAAGGGATACCCGGCAAAGACTTGCCAGACGTCTGCACATGATCGTGAACTGTTACTGGGAGAGAGATGACAGTGAAAGTCGCGCCTATTGATAAGATATTCCGTTGAACGAAGTATTTCTCTAAGGAAGTGATGCACGAGGAAGGTTAACCCATTGAGTACACAGTTACATGCTCCTTATAATGCAAATTTTAGACTAAGTCTACACTATCGTGGGATTGATTCTGCGTTTGATATTTCCCTCTCCAGAACCCAAGCATCGATAAGGTCAGGTCCGCATCATGTTGCGTTTTGGATGAGGAGCTTTTCAGATTTGATTTGTTTTGTCTGTTCGGCTGTTTTCTAAATATGTATTCAAATTAATAATATTATTAAATAGAAGTGTTGTGTTAACAAAACCTTCAACTGCTCTGATGGGAAAGATACGGCACAATAAGAATAAAAATTAAGATTTTTACATTTGAGGTTGGGATAAATCTACATACGGTAAGCATACGGTAAGTCTTTTCTCCCTGGGGAAGCCTTTTTCGAGAATGTCTTTTCCAAACAATTATTAAAAACTAACCTACAAAATTTGTCGGTAGCCAACTAAGTCAGGGTACCTATATGTTTAAATGGTGGCTGAATCTAAATACGGTGTTTTTTGACACCATATCGTCACAATCAAGGTCCTTTCAAGGTCAAACATACAGAATCCGTCTTTAACGGACTAGACCAAGTACAAATAGGTATAAGGGGCTAATAAAGTATCTTAAAAATGTGTTATTTGAATGGCCAGTTTCAGCGATCCATGGCGCCAAGCGTTCAAAATCAGTGCATATGATATAGCTCCATAGCATTGAGAGAAAAAACAACGACAAAATAAGAATCACACATTAAAATGTAATCGTCATTATGTTTGTGCCACTGTTTTATCATAACTGATACAATCACTTATTTGAGTGAAAAAACTGTGAAAAGTGAGCTAGTACCATGTGAGATAAGGTTAGCATCAAGTGCGGCAATAACAATAATATAAATCGCCTGCTTTTTGCAACGTTAGAACGCTAAAGGCTTAATATTTTAAATTAACTACAGTACTTACAGTTTGTAGGCAGCAATGATGCTAAAATAAAGTCAATACCAAGTGCAGTAATGCTAATCATATAAATTGTATGCTTCTCTTAACGTTAGAACGTGAAGCGCCCAATATAATGCTATTATGCCAAACATAAATATCGTCCAAATTGTGCTAAATTCGACACATTAAATTAATGACCAAATGCTTAAACAAGCAGGTTCTATTTAAAACATCCTAGATAATCGTTTAAGAAAAACTTCGCTTTGTGATAACAAGCTATTGTATGATGTTTTTAAATCTTTATGTAATTGTCAGGAGATTAAGATACGAAAATTGGTTGAGTACTTGCTTTCAAAACGTCAACAATAATGCCATTTGGAAATGGTATAGCTAATGAAGGCGAGATTGGAAATTGTTCAACCAAGAAAAGAAATATTTGAAATTATCCAAACATTGAAGTCAAGATTGAACATGGTCCATCCAATAAAGGCAAGATTGAAAATTTACTTCCTAATAAAGTCAAGATTGGATATGATCCAGCCAGTGGAGGTCATATTGAAAATAAGTTAGCAAAAGAAAGAAATATTTGCAACAATCCAATCAATGAAGGCAATATTGGGAAAGATCCCGACAATAAAGTCAAGATTTTGTATGATCGAGCCAGTGAAGGCTAGATTGGAAATGATTTGGAAAGTTAAAAAAAAAAAATATTTGGTACCAACCAGCTAATGAAGGCAAGATTGGGCATGGTCCAGCCAATGAAGGCAATCTTGAAATAAGCTAGGCAATAAGGTCATAATTAAAAATGAAGCCTGTGAAGACTAGATTTAAAATTATTTAGTCCATAAAAGTAAAATTTCGAACAGTCCAACCAATGAAGTCAAGATTGTACATGGTCCTGCCAATGAAGGCAAGATTGAATTGAATTGAGTTGATTCAGACAGTGAAGGCTAGATTGGAATCCATTAGGCCAATTATGGCAGCATTTGGAACAATTCAGCCAATTAAGGCAAGATTGGTAATGAATCATCCAATCCAGACAAGATTGGAAAAGATTTAGTTAATTGAAGCGAGATCATTAAGTCTATAAGGATAAATTTGAAAATAGTCTAGACAAAGCGGAGGGGTCAAGGTTATTAACACCACTGAGATATATTTTCAAATATCTATGATGTCAAGGAGATTTTCTTCTTGAGCCCCATTTCCAGCATCATATTTTTTACATCACCTGTATA
Organism: Druon quercuslanigerum; assembly: GCA_010014905.2. NCBI lineage: Eukaryota > Metazoa > Arthropoda > Insecta > Hymenoptera > Cynipidae > Druon > Druon quercuslanigerum. The sequence continues at coordinate 16,751 of JAAAKG020162719.1, forward strand.
TCCGAGGAACAACCATACACTGGCAACGTGTGCACGTGAACCAACAGTTCAAGCACATGTACAGTAGTAATCTTGCACAAGTTTTACTTCCTCGTCATTCATTTCGTCATCTTCGTTAGTAAGTTGGTATGCAATCCCTAACTAATGTATTCCGGAATTGCGGATTCGTAAGCACACACTTATCCTTAATAATCCAGCTTCTGGTATCCTATTCGTATCTCCTAACTTCAACCTGAAACTCATCTGTGTCGTTCCTCCGCATTTTGTCCTGTACATAGGATGGGGCTAATATTATTTGACATGTCCCAATAGTCAGCTTTTTCAAATAGTTTAGAGTTATTATTGAAAAATTGGGTATATGATCCTAGTTCAAGCGAACCCATCTTTAAGCGTTTCTTGTGTGCAGCCCCTCAATTTCTACGAGAGCTTCAACCACATTCGCTCTCTGGCTTTATGAAGCAACTATCGAGACATATTTATATCAGCCCCTTCTACGGTGATGAGAGGATGATAACTATTTATGATTGCACTAGCGATGCGATAAAAATCACCCAGATTTGCAAGATGCGGAATTGGCACAATCAAAGAATTTGAATATGGTTTTTATATGAGCATTCCTGGCCTTTACAATTCATCGAGACTTCGTGACTAAACGCAAATCATTGGCTCTTCCTCGTGAAAAGCTCTCGCTGTCCAGGTAGTAGAAAAACAGGCATTTTCCATCTGATACCCAGGCGAGCCAGTAGCTCATTCTTTCAGCATTTCTCTCAAAGTCGTTTCGTAGAATTGCAGTGTTATTATCTCGACTATCCGAAAAATGAGGCCCTTGTACGTCCAGAATATAGCAATTTGGTGTTATAATCAAAATATTTATTTTAGCACAAATGCTCCCTCAAACTATGTATATTGCAGTTAGTTAAAAATGTTGACGCCTAGCGTTTGATTGTTGTTGGAAGTGGGCGATACACATGATTTTTACAATAGCACTTGATTCTGACCTCTCGCACTGTGAATTTTGCAAAAAAATTGGAAATATTGAGCGCTTAGCGTTCGAGCGTGGCTGGTAGTCGACGATATACATGATTGGCACAATAGCATCTGATACTGGCCTTATTTAAAAATCATTGCTGTCCTCCAACTATGAATGTTAAAAATAATTAAAAAATAGCTATGAGTCTTGCAGTTAATGCATAATATTGAGCGCTTAGCGTGCACTTGTTGCGAAAAGAGTGTGAGAGTTATCAGGATAGACGGGTGTAATGTCGATCACTTTTTAATTTGTGATTTTTTAATGTGTGATCACTACCTAAAAACCCCAGCCTCAAACACAGAATACTCAAGACCATAAACTTCGAGTCTAGAACCCCCCAGCCCAAAAACACTAAGTCCACTGTACCCTGAGCCTTTAAATCTCGATCCCGCGGATCAAAAGCTTCAAAACAACATGCTCACAAAGATCAAGTCCACAAATTTGAATCCCTAAATACAAAAACCCTAAGTCTGCAATCCTGAAGTCCACACAACAAAACATTAATTCTAAATACCCCAAGTCCATACACCTTTAGCCCACTAACCACAAGTTTTCAACCCTTTTTGTGTTCAAAGGCTACTATTATTTGAAAGATAAAACAAGAAATAGAAAGATTAAATGGACTACGGTAGGCCGAAAAAGAAAAATTGACTACAGATTATAAAGAAAAAGCAGCAGTGTACCAATAATAATAATGGAATCAAAAAATTATGAAATAAAAATAAGAAAATTTATGTTGCATACTTAAAAAAATAATTGAAAAAATCAATATAAAGTATTTCAGCTCTTTCGTTAATTTTCAAAACTTCAAAAGATAAAATGTTATCGCGACATAAGATAAATACGATTTTTTTTATTTTATAAGATAGCGACCAGTATAAATGTTGAAGCAGCTTGAAAAGTATCCATTCTTTAAATTCTTTTGAGAATATTTTCTTTAACTGGTTTTTATTATTTCGAAATAATGAGGACTGTGATGGGTGTTTTCTGTTTCGGTTTAGTGATTCTCACTTTTTCTGTTGGTAAATATAATCATAACTATATTTTTAAGTGTAATTTTAATCGCAGGATATTTATCGCCTTAAATTAAAAAAAAATATTTTTCAGAATAGATGGGGCTTTATTAATTCATTTAAATCATCTAATTCATTCGATTACAAATAAGATAAGCAATATTGTTTTTGTAGAAAACTATTTCTTATTTACAAAAATTAATGGTTTTATAACCAAAATTCTTATATTATTAAAAAAGGGGTATAAAAATTTAATACGTGGCTAACATAAAAGTAAAACTGGAAGAAGATTACATCACCTCGAGTAAATGACTTTATTGACCTAAATCATTGTTGTAAAATAAAGAATGTTGAATTATCAGTTTAATTTTTTGTTTGTGAAATTAAAACTTTGATCTATCAAATAATTAATTTTTGACACACACTTTACAGTGATTACAGATTTTAATCATTTAATTTTTAATCAGTTTTAACCAGATTATATGCTTTGATTAAAAAATGCATTTTTAGCAAAACAGTTTTACTTTCAAAAAGTGCTTAAAAAGATTACTTTTTAACAAATAGATTCTATTTCACCAAAGTAATTAAAATTCGGACCAAATAATCGACTTAAATAAAAGGAGCCAAAAATCAAAGCAAATGGCATTTTAAAACTATATTAAACTGAAGAATTGAATTTTTCAAATGATAGATCAGTAATTGAGTTATCACTGTTAAGCCAGTAATTTTTAAATTCAACTCTTTAAAAATGAACCAGTAAATTGTCACTGTTTGAAACATCTAAAGTGTTTCTGACAATCAGTTGAGTGTCCCTGGTTCACATCACGAAATTCTGTTACAGATTGAACCAGTGAAATTTTCTGGGGAATCTCTAATATAATATAATAAAACTTATTGCATCAAAATGTGGAAACCGGAAATTTACTATTCAAAATCCCATACAGCCATAAATGCATAAAAGCGTATATGGATTAGTTTTTCATATTTGTATTATTAGGTATTTTTTATATTATTAACAAAATATGGTTGGACTGATTTAAAGCCTTGTCTTAACTGACTGAACTTATAACCTGTCTAGCCTTTGCTGGTTGGACTAACCTATAATTTGGTCCTAATTATCTGGACTACAAAATATCTTTGGTAGTCCAGAACTTCTTTTGTCTTGTTTATTTTGAAAAATCTTCACATTGCCAGGGAGGTCCCACTACATTGCCTATAGCAGCTGGACTGGCATTTCCTTTGATAATTGGACTGATCTACAGTCTTGTATTCATTGACTGAACTGTCCCCTACCTTGATTATTTTGAACAGCATTTACATTGCTAACCAAGTGAAAAATCTGCCCCACCTACCTCGAAAACGTTTGATTTTCTGAACTAATATACACGCATATACATAAGCAATTAACATAGTTTAGGTTTACCGTGCCTTTTCTTCCTATATCACTCCGAGATCAATGATTTGAATTATTGTCTAGAAGACCGACCTTAAAGTTCATTTTCGCTAATATTAAGCAGGAGATTCAATAGTTGTTCGAGTCCTTTTTATTATTATATATTTTCATAAAGGTAATTATTTAAAACAAATTAATTATAAGCAAATAACCCCGAACAACCATTCTGTTAGACCCAGCTTCACGGCTCTTAATTTTAGATAAATATGGCTCCAACGAATGGAGGCCAAGATAGTGGACCTGGACGGCGACCGTTCGGTCAATCAGTGCGTTAGTTTAGGATTAGTTAAGTATGAGCTTATTCTTTTTAACTGCTGGGAATTTTTCACTCTCAGGCGCAGGATTCATCCAGATATCAACAGCCTTCTTCATTTATCCACCTTAAAATCTTCAATAGCCTCCTCCGATTCACAGTAAGTCTGGGTTTTAAGCCTTCATCCACTTTCCAGTGTTGAGTCATAATCTATGCTTCCCTTTCTACCCGCCACTTTCTAAATTATTTACGAATTTTCCACTAGTTTATATATATTTCGAACAGTGTTTATTTTAGTTGAATCTAATGGCCTCTGGGTTGGGTGGCTCGCTTTAAACCAAGGTTGGCCTCCGGGCAACGCGGTTTAATCCGCTTTTTTCGATGCGCGGTTGGCTTTCTGTGGTTCACCTTCATTCTCGCATAGAGCATTAATTAATTCTTCTTTTGTTTTTGCTTTCTCAAGGGCTAGGCTGGCTTTCGATAAGAAGCTAGTAGAAGTGAAAAGAAAGAGTAGTTGGTAACGGGTAAGGCCCATTGGTAAAATCAAAATGATTTATGTGGTACATCCGTCTCTTACTATCCTTGTTTGTTGCACTCACTCATGCTCACGCTTGGCGCTTGGCGCTTGACGCTTGACGCTTGATGCTTCCACAACCTCTGTCGCCCCAACACGACCTCTTTCTCTCTTGTCTCAATCCGTCCGCTTTCTTTTTCGGACTCACGAATCTACTTTCACTTTACATTTTCTATCGTTTTTCGTATCCCCCCCCTCTCTCTCTCTCTCTCTCTCTCTCTCTCATGTGTCCTTTCGATCTCACCTAGCCGCGCTCTCTCTCTCTCTCTCTTTCACTTTCACGAAGCCAACCCCCCCTCTCACTCTTTTAACAGTGCAGTCAAGGCAAGCCACCCCGGTTACTTTTACTCCCCGTAACCATACCGACTAACAAAATTCTGCCCCCTCCCTGAAATTTCTAACAGTATACTCCCTCCTCCATACGATAATGTTTTTTACAAGCGTAGCAGATGTTAAAGCTTAGGTACAATTGTGAAATACCTAGCTACAATTGTGAACTAAAATAAGAGAAAGCCGGTTTTACTCTCATTCGCATAACTTTACGAGCCACAGAGAAAATCACAAAGAAAGCTTCCAAATCAATTGCATATTACCTAGCTACCGTTATTATCTTTTAAAATTTAGAAATAAAATTTTAAACCAAAACGTAAGGTCAATTAAAATTGACTTATTGCAAGGTACAGGTATCTCTCTAGTTATAAAGAGATCGCTCTTTTCTGGTTCGTAACTACTAGATGGCCCCATCAGAACGAGTCTCGAAACAGCAGTGTCGATTTCATTTGGACCCGTCTCCCGGTGAATAAGTCGCAGTGCCAGTTAAGTGCGCTATGCCGTGATTGGCTGGCCGTCCCCACTTTGTTCGAGAAAAAGGGGCTTTTCTACCACTTAGTGCCTATAATACACGCATTGCGAAGTGACTTTCTTAAAAATCAATAAAAAATCCATAGACGCTCTTATACACCTATTGCTGATCACTGCTAACTATAATTTTAAAATCAGTTATATTATGTAGGCGTAGGTGATTTCGAATAATAAATTCCCAATTTAGCCCACTAGTTAGAGCTGTAATTCGGCTTTACTAATATATTCCCTAACTCTGTATTACTTTTATCACTTACTGGTTCATCAAGTCACAGTAGCAAAATCTTCGGTTCACCAGAGATAATTCAAAATAACGATTTAGCTTTTGCCAATTCCACTGCTTCAGGTCAAGGAAGTAATATGTGGAGGCAACTAAAAGTAACTAAAAAAAAGTAACATTTTGAATCTGTAACGATAACGCTAACAAAGTACTTTTTATGATTTAATGTAATAATAACTACTTCCTGCTTTTCTGTGAATTCATACAACCGTGAAATTTTTTTTTTTTTTTAGAATCAGCTTCGCGTCGTGGTTCTAACTCCAGAGTACATCCTTCTCTAAATGAAATAAGAATTTTTCTAATTAAAGATCCATTTTGTCAAGATAGAGTTATACAATTATTAGCAAGAGAAATTTGCGAAGTAGGATTAGGTAAAAATCACCAGTATATAATTAGAATAATTCTGAATGGAATTTTGTTTCTATTTATGGTTCCTATTCCAAATAGCTCTCATGAAAATTCTGTATATAAAAGAGTTAAATTACACCTGCATTCACACACTGTCGTCGAAGTTTTGCCAATACCACAGAGTGATCTTTTAAATCATCGATTTTTCACAAATTTCGGGCCACGAAACAGAATTGTTGCTCAATTTGTAGAATAACTTAAATTCATCGTATACAGTTAAGAAAGCCTATTCTTTTAATTATAATGAAACTTCTATATTTAATCTCAACTTAAACAAGCTTTTTCCGTTTATTTTAATAGGGAAATAAACAGTACGTAATAAAGAATTAAAGTAATTTAATTTTTAAAACATTTTTTGTATTATTGCGAAATAGAACATTTTGGTTTAAAAAATTTTTGAATCTGAAAAAATGTACATTTTGTTTCAAAGTATTTTAAATCTTTCCAAATTAAAAATTATTATGAAGATTGTTTCAAACTTATTTTAGTAAATAATTTGAATTACTGTAAATTTCATTTTAAATACCTTAAAATTGATAAATCTCCCTTAAATTTATCCATAAAATAAATTTTTATCACGATTTATGAATAAATTCAGAATCACTTCATTTTAAATGATTAATTGTAGTTTTTAAAGATTTTTAAATATATCCAAAAAATAGTCTAGCATATTTTTAACTAACATTCTTAATTTCACAAAACTAAAAAGAAATATAGTAAAAAATTCTTTGAGCATTGTAAATTGTCTCATTACTTTCCTTAATTTGTTTAAATCCTTCCAAAGAAAAAAATTTTCATTTGAAGTAATCTATATACTGTTTCGACAAATTTAAATTATTTAAAATATTCTCTGTTTAACATTAGTGAATTTCCATAATTCTTTTAGTAATTACAATTATAGTTATATTTATAATAGCAACTAACTTTACAATTTTTCCCTAATTTAATACTTGTCTCACGATCCTCTACGTACGATCGGAGAAAGCATTTTTGTCGTTAAAACCAAATCATATTCGCAGTACTTCCAGTAAGTTCAAAGTAAGCCGAACTCTAGATCAAGTAATTAATTATTATGATGAACCTCTAAATAGGATCGGGAAATCCATTTATTTCTTCTTACTTACAAATTAAATCCATACCCATTAAATTTATTTAATTTTAATCCTCAAGAGTAACAATTTCCTAATTAATTGAATTTTAATCATTTTTGTGAACGAGTTGAAGAAGTTTTTAGATTTTCGTGGCGAATAGAAACAAGTTTTGTGAGCTCGAGATTTCACGGTACTAAGTAGGTACCTAGGGACAAATTCTCTAAGTCAGACAGGTTACTCATAACAATTCATTAAAGAAGGAGAGGGAACTGGTAGTCTTTAAATATCCGGGGAAATGTATAATGTTTGGATAGGGCATTGGTGGTTCTTTGGTGCCTAGAAAATATCTGTAAAAGTAAGACAGGGCGTTCGTGGTACTTGCATGCCTTTGTAAAGTTTATGAGGTTTATGCAGGGTGTAAGTGGTTTGTTGGAGCCTAAACGCAGCTAATCAAAGTTTGACAGAGCGCCGGCATTTCCTAAGTGCCTACTTCGTTGGCCATTCTGGGCCACGCCTAACTTCTCGAGACAACACACTTTCTCCAAAATATGTTCTAAGATTTGGTAGGGGCTAAAGCGAGCCTCTGCAAGTTTTGCGCTGTAGACATCTGGTTTGTTCAACCTAATAGGGGCCTTGCTATCGGTATGTCTATCGGTATGAAACTGCGAGGCTGGTATCACGGATAGCTCCAATGTGGACAGTTTCAGCCGACAGACGAACAACTGACAGTACCAATCACGTATCCGGGGTACGGTAAGGTTGTTTGGCAAAAACTTTATTAGGGGGGGGGGGTAGTCTGTTAACAAAAAGTCGTTTAAGCACGAGAGCAACATTCAACAATTAGTCCTCCCGGAACGGTGGCGCAACGGTGGCAGGCATTTGTTTAACAGAAATACCATCATGAACGATGACTGTGTGACTTCGTCTACGCGTATGCTGACATATTAAACTCAGCTTCTTTTTTCTTAAATGCTTTTCTTTTCCGCTTTTTCTTTAACTTAAGCTGTATATTTCTTTCTACACATTTCAAATCATCCTCTATTCTATCTGGGCTTCCATAATATGAAATCTTCTTTTCCAGCACTTCGCTCTTATGTTTTCACTTTTTCAGTTTCACTAGTAAAATTTTTTCTCCTGTTTGCGTTCTCGTTCTTGAAACTCGCATATCCTTAATCTCTGTTTCAGCATATATCCTTTTTAGCACATTTTAAACTCCTTCCTTTAACTCCCTTTCTTCTAATCTTAGAGCCTTTATCACAATTTTTTTTTCACTTCATTCTTTCGTTTTTAATCTTCTTTCTATTGCTCTTATCCTTTCCTCCTCATTACTCACACTTTCCCCTACACCAACCTTGCGTTTTGATTTTTCAGTCTTCACTATCCTACTTTCTTAATGTTCAAACTTTTTATTATGGTTATCCTGTTTTCTAATCTTTGTTCTAAAGTCTTTATTCCATTTTTCAAAATTTCCCTAACTTTTTCCCTTTGCCCTCGTCTTTCCCGTCGTCCTTTTCCCGATCTCTATTTCGATCTTTTTCCGGTAGTATTATGATAATTTTTGAGGTTTTCAGAGTGGTTCCTATTTCTTTTTTTCTTCGCTACTTCCTCTTTCTGGACTATCCTTTTTTCTATTTATAAACGGTTCGTTTGAGCCAACACTATTCTTCCTCAATCTCTCTATGTCTACTATTTTCCTATAGGAACCCCATTTCTTGTCACTTTTCTGCGTACAGAGTAGTTCCTCGTCTGAATTCATCAAAAACGTAACCTGCTCGGCTGCACCTTTCTGCTCACACTGCTCCTCATGCTGAAGAAACCAACCTCTCAGCCTTCACAAAACAGTCTGAACCTCCCAAAATATCACAAAACTTTTTATTTTACATTTTTTCAACATACACACCCTCGATCACAAAAGCCTCTCACATACTCTCCCCATCAACTCACCGCTAATTGTACTTTCGCCCCGCGAATGCAGTTTACGAAAAACATCATGCTACTTGTGCTCCTATTTTCAGAAGAAAAATGTGACCATTTGGGTTGAGTGTGAAATAAAAATACAGTCGGAGCCGTGATCGTGTATCGCGAGATGGTTTGGTAGCCAGTGTCATCCGAATGTCATTCCGGCATGCAGATCCGGTAGCTTCCACGCCCGCAAACATTGCGTAAGTGTGACCTGGTAGCAACCAAAATACGCCAAAATACTTATTCAGCAATGAGCTTCCGAGATAAAACAAGAACCGGGACTCAGGGTTTGCTGCTTGGATCAGAACACGTTAAACGCAAGCGAGGGGTGCTCTAGAAGCCTTGTCTGCGGAATTCGCGCTCTTCACGGCCACCGGCTCTCTTCAGCTTCGCGTAACTACAACCTTACATCTCGCAAGAATTACTGGGCAGTCTTGATAAAGATGTTTATTAGCACATTAGTGGCACTGCAGTGGTAGATGCCGAGTGGACGTACAATCTCTTTGATTAATGGCTTTAAGCATTCGAGTAGGAGAGTGAAATTCTCCTGCTTGATTGATTCAAGATGTAGTCTCAGAGCCAATATGAGTTTCCGTTGCAGAAAAGAGCCAACGTGATTCTCTTTTTCCTACTTTCTTTAATAAGACTTGACGTGAAGCTTATTTAACTCAGTAGTGCTTGCAAAGCGTTAAGTGAGTAGACGACTGTTTTCCGACAGTTTGGATAAAAGAAAGTTTAGGGTATATAACTAAGTATTTAAAGGTCTTTGTTATAATTCGTGTGTACATAGAGGGTACAGTAGCGACCTTAATAAAAGGCATCATATTTAAAGAAGAATACTTTAGGGACTTCCGTGATCTGTTTAGGCGAGAGTAAGTAGTGGAAGCTCCGAGTGCGAAATGCGCAAATCAAAGAGCGCTAATAGCTCATTAGCGCCCTTCATCATTGTTAAAGATCTAAGAGATAAATTTTAAGTGATTTTTATATTCCTGTACATCTTTACGTGGATAGTTCTTCACCCTTTCGTTATAAGAGCGAATTTTGGGTGACCCTGCTGCGAACAGAGTGCTTTATCGGCATAGCCTATTGGCATGTCTTTCAGGTGGAGTGGTAAAACACCTGCTTCTTGATGTTCGAGTTTTGCGGAATCAATATTCTAAACTACCAAGCTTCGCAGTTCGTACTCGGAAACAGGGATTTTCTAATAGACATAGCTAGGGCAGGTTATCTATCAGGGCTGCGTTGTGAAGTGCTAGGCAAGAGAATCATCAGAGCCAGACAGAGTCGATTCCAGGCTTATTAGGAATTCGATAATTTTAAGAAAAAAATTGTTTAGGCCTAAAATTAGGAATAACAAATCGTCAGAGTGGCGACATCAGTTAAAAACCATATTTGTATTTGAAGTTTGAGCGAAAAGCAGGGTGGCGACATTTATTTTTAATTCCTTATTATATGTATACCGAATGTATTTCTAGAATATCAAACGGAACTAAGATAATCTGCGACTACTGTGAAGTTATAGTCTATCAAGCAATAAATAAGAAATTATTTTTCATTAAATCTTTCTTCTTTAAATATTTGTCAGCTATTCGCTAACTCATTGACGTTTTTCCCAATTTCGCATTATCCCTTAAATTCGATCAGGGTTTGAAAAATAAAACAAGAATTGGTAAAATTCCATAGAATTAGGGAGAACGAAAAAGGAAAATTTACTAGTGTTTTTTAGGAAAGAATAATAGGACAGAAAAAATGTAAAGATAAAAGATAACCCAGGCGTGCTTAACATACTCTAACCCTGCTTAAAGGAAAAGAGTTCAAAATTTTTTTAGTCTTTCCCGTTTTTGTACCGTGGATTATCAAAACTATTGCATTTGATTTTGTAGGCAATACATTACTAATAATAACGATGATGGGGACACGAAAAGCCTAAGAGTGGGCTTGGAAAATTTTTGTGAAAATTTCGTAAAGAAACATGATGTAGTTTGAAGGCGAAATCAGTTCAAGCTAATAAGTTCCAGGTGCCTTAAATAAGCGGGGCAGATTAGGTAATAATTGCTTATCGTTAAAACCTTGAGCTGGAAAAGAAATCAAATTTTAGCTAACTCATGCCGCTTATGATGCCAATTATCTCATGATAAAAAGTTTTAGCAAAGTCGAGCGATACCCTGGCATGTTTTAACATTAGAAAAATATGTAAAATATGTATTAAGTTTAGTAGACCTTATATGTTTTAAGTGCAGATAAATTTGAACGAGATTTTTTATCTAGAATCTTTTCAAAGCCTAAAAATACTATAATTATTGCAATTTCTGTCAGTTTTTGAAATCATGTTACGCCTTATTACCAGTAAAACATTATTCTTTGATTTTAAGAAAATTATATTTGTCAATGACTAAGAACTTTCAATACACGTCTGTTCAGGTCTGGAAAGATAAAAAGAGAAAATCTTCACCAAACACACTTTGAGATCAAATTGATGTGCAGAATTTCCGAAAATAAAATCAAGAATTTAACGACCAAATTTAGACACGCACCATAAAACACTATTCTTGAAATTTAAAAAAAAATTACAACTTTTTATTAAAACAGAACAAAGTATTATTTTTTTTTTCAAAAATAAAAATGAGTAAATAAAAATTAGAAGGCATCCAACCAAATCCCGCTCATTTGCTTCTTTATTTCTTTGGTCTTTTTTCTTTTTATAAATATCAAATCTCAATAAAAAATACACGTAAAAATAATCACCCACGTTTCGGAACTCATACCTTATCAAGGCATAAATTAAAATTAAATAAAATAAAAAAACCCGAGCAGGCAAGAACTGCAACTAAACCACGCCGCTCTCTCGCCAACACGCGAACGTAAAATGAGGATCGAAATAAAAAGCCATCAACCATTTTTTGTATCTTTTTAAGAAAAAACTGTTATCTTTTTTATTTTTTGAAAGGAACATTTGTTTACTTTTGTTATGTATAAAATTCTAATCCGTTTTTACGTATGAAAAAGGGTTTGAATCTCACGAAATTATTGAAGAAACTCAATAAACAATTTTTCTTTTCCAAATATTTAATCATGTTGTAATAAAACAAATGGAAAGTGAGGGATTATTATTTATAATATTTTTTCTTTATAATTTCAAGATACCTTGGAAGTTACTAAAGTCAAGTGACACCCAGGCACTTTACAAAATTCTTAAAGTGAGTGCGATGATTGACTTGATGGGAGTTCATATTTTTTTTAATACATCTATACTTAAACGAAACTTTTTACTTTGAATGTTGTCAAGGTCTGTTCATTTTATAAAATAGCGTCTGCTGTATATGTTGACTGAGTTTCAAGAGTATTTATTAGTCAGACCCATGGAAAATTTTCTTTAACTGTTTTTTATTATTTTAACAGAATGCGGACTGTGATGTTTATTCTCTGTCTCACTGTATTAATTCTCACTATTTTTGTCGGTAAATATAAATACATATATATTTAAAAGTGTGTTTTCAGTCATAGAATATTTATCTCTTTAAATTAAAAAAATGCATTACTTCGAAGGAATGGTAACTTCTAGATTTATTTGAATTATTGAATTCAAATACAAAAAAGTGTTTTACTAAAAATTTTTCGAAAATCTTTTAGCTAATTAAACGGCTTATGCACTAATTCTTTTATAGAAAACTGGTCTCTAAATTCCTTGGAATCAAAATATTACTGCACGACTGGTGTGCATGCTACATCCAACCTATTACATAGGTTAAGTCACACCACTGAAGTGAGTAGCTTAGCTCGTTCCATTGGCGTGACTCTTCTTCACCAAAATACAGTGGCTCTTTGCAAGCCATATAAAAGTCACCATGCCTGTCACACCTCCTGGGGCGACAACTTTTTGAAGTCGCACCATCTTGTGTGGCAACTTTGTGACCCTAATCACAATTTAAAATTCCTTACGATAATTTAAATAATTCTGACAATTAAATCTGAAATTAAAAAAAAGCAAAAATGGCAGAGAACAAAAATATTAATTTTTAACTAAAAATTGAGTAGGCAAAAAGTTTAATTTTACCTTAAAAGTTGCATTTTTACCAAATTTAACAAAAGGGGTAAAAAAAATTAATTCTCAATGAGGTTTTTAAACTTTTAAAAATCAATTAAAGTTTTTATAAAGAACCCAACGGTCACTGACCGATTTTAATCGAACTTTGCAGAGTGGTAGAAACCATCCCTACCAAACGACAAGCAGGCTAACCAACCTAGCCCTAGAAATGGCGACTTGAATCGTTTTTTTTTTTTCTTAAAATAATTTAATTCTACTTTATAAAATAACTCTTGTAATTATCTAGGCCTAACTCACCTTATATATTTGAAATATTACCTCCAACCCCCTAACCTCTGTAAACCACCTCTACCATAACACAAGCGGTTTAACCCACCTAATCCTGGAAACAACGAATTTGATCGCTGGTTTTTTACCCCTTACCTCACATAGACACTAGAAGCCATCCCTACCAAGCCACAAGCTGGCTAAACCACCTAACACTGGGAATAACGAGTTTAATGCCTTATTTATCGTAAAATAATTGAATTCAACACCATGAGGTAACACACCTAATCATCTACCCGTAGATAATTCAATCCATTTACACACCTACCCCTAACCATTTTAAGCCACTTCCCACAAACCACAAGCGGACTAACCTACCTAATCCTGGGAACAACGAATTTGATAGCTAGATTGTCATAAAATCAATAAATTTCACACTACTAATAGGTGAACCACCTAACTAATTACCCCTTAACTCACCTAGACCATAGAAACCACCAATATCAATCCACAATCAATCCAACCCACCTAACCCTGGGAACAGCGAGTTTAATGGCTTATTTATCGTCAAATAATTGAATTTAACACCATGAAGTAACTCACCCAATCATCTACCCATAGATAACTCAATCCATTCAAACACCAACCCCCAACCCCTGTAAACCAACTCTGTCAAACAACAAGCTGGATAACCCACCTAATCTTGGGAACAAAGAATTTGATCACTAGATTTTCATAAAATGATTAAATTTCACACCACTAATAGATCAACCACCTACCCAATTAATCTTTTACTCACCTAGATCCTAGAGACCATCTCTACCAAGCCACAAGTAGGCTAACCCACCTAACCCTGGGATTAGCGACTTTAATGGCTTTTTTTCTTAAAATAATTGAATTCTACACTATAAAGTAACTTACCTAATCATCTACTCGTAGGTAATTAAATCCATTTACCCACCTACCCCCAAACACTTTAAGCCACTCCTCACAAACCACAAGTGGGCTAACCCACCTAATCCTGGGAACAACAAATTTGATTGTTGGTTTTTCATAAAATGAAGAAATTTTACACCACAAATAGGTAAACCACCTACATAATCACCCCTTAACTCACCTAGACCCTAGATACGACCTCTACCAAGCCACAAGCAGTCTAACCCACCTAACCCTAAGAAAAGCGACTTTAATGGCTTCTTTTCCTTAAAATAATTTAATTTCACCATAAAGTGACTCACCTAATTATCTACCTCTAGTTAATTCAATCCATTCAAACACTCACCCCCAACCCCTGTAAACCATTCCTAACAAACAACAAGTAGGCTAACCAACCTCACACTGGGAACAACGAAGTTCATCGCTAGTTTTTCATAAAGTGATAAAATTTCAAGCCACTAATAGGTGAACCACCTACCCTCTTACCTCTTAACTCACCTAAACCCTAGAAATCACTGTTACCAAGCAACAAGCAGGCTAACCTACCTAACACTGGAAATAGTGAGTGTAATATTTTATTTTTTATAAATAATTGAATTCTACACCATAAAGTAACTCACCCAATTATCTACCCATAGATGCATTAATCCATTCAAACACTTACCCCCAACCCCAACCCCTGTAAACCTCCTCTACAAAACCATAAGCATGCTAACCAAAAATAAGGTCGGTTGGAGAGTATATAATTAAATGAGCAAGTCTATGAAGAAAAATTTAATTATTTTGAGCAAAAAGAGCCATTAGACTAGCTATTCCTATTATTAGATGGGTTAGCCTTCTTGTGGTTTGGTAGGGGTGATTTCAGACCCTAAAAATGAGTTAGGGCAGATATAAAAAAAAACAACTGTAATATTTTTCAATCTTCTACCACTATGCCAAGTTTTACTGCAATCAGTGAGTGATAGTTGAGTAGGGTTGCTTTCAGTGAATCAGTAAATCAGCTTTGCTGAATATAGCAGTGATGCTAATTTTCTAGATTCACGTTGCTAGTAATCAGTAATCAGTTTGATTTCACTAGTTGAATTTATCATTTGCCATTACTGGTATATTTAGCACAGCTATATTGGTTGCGTCATTTACTGATTCACCAATTTAAAATAGGAAAATTACGCGTGTATCAAAGATAATTCTAAGTATAGATTAAGCTAGTAACAATTCCATTGGTTCAGTGCAAGAGAGAAATATTTGGGAACTCCCAAAAGTAACGATGGAAAATCTAAATTTTAAGTAGGTAAAGGCAACGATAACAAAGTCCTTTCTGATGATTACTTGGTAATAATAACTAGCTGGTTTTTTTTAAAACTCACAAGTCAGTGATTATTTGTTTTTTTAGAATCAGCTTGCTGGCGTCGTCATCTGCGTTCCGAAGTTTGTCCTTCTCCCATTGAAATTCGGGTTCTTCCCATTGGAGATCCATTTCATCGAGGTAGAGTTCTACGATTATTACCAACAGAACTTAGCGAGGTGGGACTAGATCAAAATCACGAGTACATTATTGGATTAATCCTGCATGGAGTTTTGTTTCCATTCATGGTTCCTTTTCCAAACAGTGCTCATGCATACCCTATTTATAAAAGAGTTAAGCTACACTTACATTTATATACCATCGGCGGGTTTGTACCAATATCGCAGAACGATCCTTTAAATGATCAATTTTTCAATATTTTTCGGTCACAGAATAGGATTTTTGCCAAGTTAGTAGAATAATCTAAAATATTAGTATGAAGGTGAGGGATTCTATTTTTCAAATTATGAAAAAAAACAAACTTTTTTAAACTCTCAATGCAAGCAAGCTTTTCGCTACATTTGAATATGAAAACCTTTCTTCTATATTCTATTTTGAGATTTTGAGAAATCATTTGGTTTTGTATCTTTTTCAATTTTCTTTTGACCTTAATTATTTAACGATTAAATGATTTGAATTTTTTTTAGATAAGATTTTAAAAAATTTTTTTTTAAATTAAAAATTGTTTTGAAGATTGTTTCAAAACTTTTTCTAATTGTTTTAAAGATTTAAATTTCTCTTAATTCTTTTAAATTACTTGAAAATTTAAAAATCTCAAATTCAGAATTATTTTATTTTAAATGATTAATCTTGAGTTTTGAAGATATCAAAATATATCAAAGAATAGTTTGGCAGATTTAAAGCCAACTCCTGTTATTTTGCAAAATTAAGAAAAAATTTTGTGAAAATTATTTTAGCATTGTGCATTGTGCATTAAAAAAAAAGAATTTTGTTTGAAATATTTTTAAATGTGCAAAGTTTATTCCTGTTATTTAAAAAAATAAAAAATGTTGCGTTAAATCTGTAATTAATTATTTCGCATTATTTTTCAATTGTCCTATTCTTATTAATAATAAACGGTATATTATATATTTACGTTTTTTTAAAGAAAAATAATTACATTACATACAATTAAAACTAACAATTTTTCAAATAAGATAGCGACTATTATAAATTTCAAAGGTTTTTGGATAATATTCACTAATTAGACACAAACAATTTGCATTCTGACGTTCTTACGATTTTGGAGAAAATGAGGATTGTGATGAGGGTTCTCTCGATTTCTTAAGTAAATTTTACTAATTCTGTTGATAATTTTAATTATATGTATATTTTCAAGTTATTTTTTATTTTTTTGTGTTTATTTTTTATCTATAGGATTAGGAGTTTATTATCTAATTTTTTATAATTAAAGCCTTTTCTAATGGTTTTTTACGGATAAAGTTCGGAGGAAGGATATAATTCTTTTAAAAAATCCTGTTCGCAGTACTCGCCGTAGGATCGGGGAAAATTAAGTTTCCCTAAATTAAATATTTGCATACAATGCTCTCCGTAAGGTCAAGGATTTTTGCACCGTAATGTCGATGAATAAATCCGAGTTTTTTTCTTAATTTGGAACTATCCTCACCATCATCTCAGTAGAACTAAAGTTAGTTTAACAACAATTTATGTCAATAATTATTGTTATGATCCTCTAAATAGGAATTTCGAATCAAAATTTTCGTTCTTATTTACTAACTGATTCCAGAACAATGCAATTTATTTGATTCAAATCGTTTGGATGAACAATTTTCTAATTAATGAAAATTAATAAATCGTTTATTGTGTGTGATTAGGAAAATTCATAAAATTAGGACAGGGCGCTGTTAGTCATGGCTGGTCCTTGAATGTTTAGGGACAGTTTGAGAATTCCGAAAATGGCACTGTCGCTTCTTAAGTCTCTGGAGGTGTATTTGAGAGCCTAACCTCAAGGACCTTCAGGCTCCTGCCTTACTGCTGCTAGTATAATTTCAGGGGCATTCCAGTTTGTCTCAAAATAAGATACAGCTGGGACAGAACAGTTTCTGTGGACTTTCTAGGCCATACATTCTTTTTCGAGCCAATGCATTTCCCCCAAAATGTGATTTAGAATTTGTGAGTGGTCTGTGCGAGACTCTGCGACTTTCCCGTTTTCGCTATCTGCTTTGTTGGAAAAGTTCTTGTTTCTGCGTATGCATTTAGTTTCCAAGCCGAAAAAAATGATTAGAGATGCTTGTCCCAGGATCATAAGCATTTTAAGTAAAAATGAGAAGATAATTCGTCCAGACACCGGCGACTAAGGAATGATTTCTCCTCTGGATTAGTAAACAGGCGGGTGTGAATATCAACACAACGGAAAACGTCGTGATTCATATTTGAGTCTTGTCGCTAAGCAGGAATGAATTCCTCTGATAAGGTTGGGTCGATTATTGCAACTAGAATCGAAATAACAGTAACATGTTTTCTATATCTAGTCAACAAGGAGAGTGTTTCTAAAAATTAGAATAACGCGAGAGGGCATATGGCAAATGGATTTTCTTTCGAGGTATGTGCTTGCTCGTTGGAACGATACTTAATATAAGTAGGGAAAAAGTTTTCACCTGTAAGCGATATAATGCGCCAATTCCCGTCAGGCTCCTTCGGCATAAGTGTTGTAATTTTTACTGAGTGATTTTCAAACGGACATTTCGTCAAATTCCAAAGCGACAGGGGGTCAAGAATTACCGAAGAACTTGTTATCTATTATTTTATCCCGTCGCAGATCCCAGAAAATATTATATTTCTTGTCGCGTGCGGGGCAAGCTCGCATTACGGATCGACTCAATGTGCGTGGTTTTAACGGAATTACTTTAATTACTAATCAGGTATGCGGGATACGGATGAGAAGTTTGCAACAAACAGCATTTTTTGGAGGCCCACTAAGTCCCTTAGTGGATAGTCGTTTAAAGACTAGAGCAAAATTCTAAAGATGCTCCTCCCAGTTTCAAAAATAAACGATGTCATCAAGGTGTCTGATCACTAAGGTAATTTACTGTTTTGCCTGTAGCTATCGACGTGGACAAATAGACTCGTGCCTAGTTGTACACTTCCCGACAATTACGTCTTCTAGACCAAAAAAACAACATAAGCACTACATTCCATACATAACCTTGTTACGTATTAATTCAAATAGAAAATATACACGTAATATTTTGTGTATAAACCGCAGTCTCCTTTGTTTGTCAATTTTAAAACTTTTTGTTTTGGAAATCAGTTGTCATAATGAAAAACCTTCCTTTGAATGAACTTTTAGATTTCGGGCTTCGTTGGCTTGAAATAAAGGAGATTTTTCCGCTATGGCAACCTGATTGTCAATTTCCAAACTGTTTACATTATGTGTGTCCTTTTTTGAAAGAATCTTTCAGTTTGTTTTTGACTCAAATTCTGTATTAACTTTCTATTTTCTTCGCCTGGGGCAATGTTTGTTTGATATTGGAGTTATGTTTGTAAAAAGGAACGCTAAAGGATTTCCTGATACTTGGAATTTAGTCATGCCGCCCGTCAGAATAAGTTGCTCCATGTCAGTAATCACTTTACAGCCACGAGCGATGGTACACATATCTGATGCAGAAGCAAGAAATTGCAATTAATGATGATCTACCTGAACTGCAATCAAAGCATTAATATGGAGATGAATGATTTAGCACTTGATCCGAATTGTCTTGCACTCAATATTTTAAAACAAAGAAGAAATAGTTCTTGTATATTTTGTAACATAATGCAAGATGTGAGCGGGTTATCGGTAAAATGTAAGGTTAATATTTTGGTAAAACAAAATATTTACGTACCAAAGTCAACTACTGTTGCCCTGAACATTTGGATGTGAGTGGCATTATACCAAGCGTCCCACTGCAAGATTTAGTATTTTGCAATAGGCCTTATTGCTTGTCTGGTGTCCAGCTGCAATATTTTTTTGCAAGACCCAGGTGAATTGTCGAAGATTGATCAGCCTGATTTTGATAATAAAGTAACGTTTTCAGAAGATAAGTTCAATCCAATCAGTCCCCTAACACGCGAGAAATTAAAGAATTTATATACGTATTGCGATGCTGTACTTGATGCTGTACAAGATCGATGGGTATATCTCCGTATTAGTAAAAAGGATTTGACGCTGTTTTTATGTAAGCTTCGCCAATGGCTGTGTGATGACCTATATAGATGAAACTTATGTATATTTACATAAGCCGAGCAATTTCAGAGCACTCAGGCAAACACACTGCGTTCATAAAGGTCGCCACTTAATTAAGCCAACCTAAGGTGTAGCTCGTTACGGCTATATGTTGGATGTTCATGTTCCCTACTTTTGTGACTTTTTAAATAAGAATGCTGCCATGCTTACTAATAAATTCGAAATCGATTTTAATGGGCTGCGAGAATCGTTCGAAAACAATGTGGACCGTGGTTATCGTGATGCCCTACCGCTTTTTAAAAATCTTGGTCTTAACCATGAAATGCCACTTCTGTTATTTCGCGGACAAAGGCAATTTGATACAAGAAAAACCAAATGACTTAAGATTGATCACTAAGATAAGCTGAATCGTAGAGGTTTGAAGTGGCGACCTATAATCTGTTTTTAAGTTCTTCGGAAATCTCATGAACATGATCCATGCCATTAACATCGGCAAATTTTACCGTATTGCTGGTGCGATCCTTAACAATTATCATCCTTGCATATAGATAGCTGAAGCGACCGTAGACTTAGCCCGAACAATGTTACGAAAATCATGTATACCCAACGTCACCCAGGCCAGAGTAAAAATTGATAACTAGCATTCTAGGAATACCACATGAATTTATCTTAATGAACACTAAGTACCTCATTTTCCTATGCTCGATATGAATTATCTGAAGGAACTGATGGTAGGAATCTATCAGCTGATAGATTGATAAGTTTGACAAGTAGCAAATGGAAGATTTAGAATTGGACGAACGTTTCGATGAACTGGGTTTAATAAGAGTACGACAGTATCCTCGTTTTAGATGCGCAATAAAATATAAGATCTGGATATCCTTATGTAGAAGATAACTTGTGTCAAGCAGCAGATTATCAATAGCTACAGTTGGATGAAGCACAAAACATTGAACAAATATTATGGTACTGCTGTACTTTGCAAACATGGGCCAGGACAGTCGGATAATGTGCACATGTATCAAGCATATAATGGCATTTAGGATACGTGGTCCATCAGCCAGCGCTAAAGTATCTAAGCAGATCTATGATTAATAGCATTGCGGATTCGGGTCAAAGGGAACAGTAGAACGATAAACCAAAACTCGTCTGGTTTGAGCAAACCAATTCTCATTGTTGTCTTTACTGACCAGAGCGTCATTCAATACCAAACCATACACTAATGTTGCTATAACTGGTTTAAACACTTCCTGATTTGGCCTTCATTGGCCGAATCGCTTCATAATCTTGCCTTAACTGGCTGGAAAATACAAGAATATTGTTATTATTACCCTGATCATTCTTTAATCTTGCCTTAACTGCCTAAAAGATAAGTTTACGAAGAGGAATACTGACACAGAGTTAGTTGCATGCATCAGAAAATTTGGAATTTAAGCAAGTCGTGCACCTAAAGCATTAGGGGCGACAGTCTTGATGGAAATGTTTACCCGAATATAAGTGGCACTGTGGAGGTGGATGCTAATTGGAAGATTCGGCTGGAGCAGTCTCTGTCGTGGCTGGCGGATTTTTTTTTTTTAAATTTGCGCTGTTGTAGATTTCTTGGCGCGAGTTTTCTTTAGCCTCATCCGCTTCGGCTTGGATGACTTGCTTAAAAATATCATCTAGGCTCTCGAAGGTAGCGTCTCGGAGACTTATTTAGATTTACGGCTCCAAGCATTCTTTTGCTCGGTTGCTTTAGGAAGCAATCGAAAAACCAATGGGAGATTCCGGAGCGAACAATGCCAACAGTATTACTTTCTTTCTGATTTCCGAAACAATATTGAATTTATTTAAAAAGGCCTCAGAAATGTCGAGGAGCACTTTAGGTTCCTCGTTATCGGCTCCAGCAAAGGTGTGTGTTGGGACTTCGAGATGCAAAACGCACAAATAAAAGGCGCCCATTGGCTGCAAACGGGTTCTTCGTTAATGTTGAAGGTTCAAGGATTTCTGTTTTGATAGCTGCAGGTTGATTCCGAGTGGGTATTATGCGGGTGTGAATCGATTGTGGCTTTTGAGACGTTTGGAACGTTATGTGTCTTATCGGGTTTGTCGCCAGACGCAGCTACCGCAGTTGTAATGATATTTCTTTGAACTTTCAGGATAAGAAAGAATTTCTGGTGGCCTTGCTGCCCTCAAAAAAGTTTTAGCTGACTTTTCAGGACCAAGTCAGAACGGGGTTAATTCTAGACTTAATTTGACTTTGAAAATTTCATGAACCTAATTTTTTAGACCCTACATTTAGAATATTGATTTGTTTTTATTCCCGCTTTTGTCTAAGGCTTCGGTATATGAAAACCAAAAATTTGTATGCTATTTTTGACAAATCTCTATTTAAAAATTTTATTTTTAGATTCTTTAGCAAAAAAAGCGATATCCTGGCACCTTCCAAATTTTTTACCTTGAATCTTACCACGGCCCAAAAATATAAATTTAGTTAAACTCTCACACGTTTGTTATCCTCCCAATTGCAAATATAATTACATCTAAAATTTAAAGCGTACTTTCAACTGTAGTGTATTTACCTGCTTAGATATAATATCTAATTAAATTATATTTTAAAATTTAGGAAGATAAAATGTCATCAAAAGATTAAATAAATACCAATGTTTTCTCTTATCAAGATTGGATATATTATTTCAACAAAATGCGGACTGTGATGGGTTTTCTCTGTTTCACTTCAGTGATTCTTACTATTTATGTAGGTAAATATAAATATCTCTGCATTTTAAATCATACTTTTAGTTGTAGTATTCCTTATTCCTTATTCTTTATAGTCATAGTATTCCTTATTCTTCCACTGATGAGTTGCAATGACCGATTCAGCTTACATTCCCCACTACTATTTCTTTAAAGGAACAGTGCTTTGCAGATTGAATAAAAATAATTAATTCAATTAAAGGAAAGGGATATAATTATTTTCAAACTGTACATGTTAATTAAAGGTCACAAAAATAAAATACGCGGCAAAGAGAAAAACCAAGCTATAAAAAAGATTACGTCACCTCTGCCCACAAACCATATTGACTAGATTAAATAACTTGAACATAATCACTTACGTTTTTTGTTTGTAAAATAGAAGCCATAATTTATAAAATAATTATTTTTTGACTTATAATTAATGGTGATAATACTTTTCTACTTTGTTTTAACTAGTTACTGTCACTAATCAATTTTTTTAATAGCGATAGGGTTAACAAAGCTAGGTTTGGAAATTAGTCATGTACTGATAAATAGGTGCAATTTTGTTAGTAAAACAAACCAAAAAAATCGTTTTTTTTTTTTTTGCTTTCAAATTTACTTTCATTCTATAGATTTGTTGCGGCCAGTTTTCTAAACAAATTTTTTAAGGCAGGAGATATATTTAACTAAAAAAGAAACAAACTTAAAAGCGGATATTTAGAAAAAACTTTGTTATTAAAAATAAAATACGAATAAATATTAGTTAAACGTTAATTATTTGCTTGCTTAAAAAAATAAGAAAAAGTTGTAGGTTTTTAAGAATTAAAAAAAAAATACATTTCCAAGGTCATAGAGATTCGTAGACCAATATTGCTACAATATAATTTATAACTAAACATTAATTTTTGTATTTTGTTTAAAAATCATTTTTATATTTAAAAATCCAGGGTTGGTTAAGAATTAATCTTTTGTGATTAAAAAAGAGCAAAAAATTATTGAAAATATCGTCACGGACCCTTTTAAACTGAACCAGTGAAATTGTCACTGGTTACATTAGTATTTTGAGTTATCAATGATGAAACTTTGATTTTTGTTTTTTTTGACTGATTGAACATAGTAATACGTGGACGATACCTTAAGTAACTAAGAAAAAGTTAAATTTTCAAACTGCGACGATAACGCTAACAAAATTATTTTTAAAGATTAAGTGGTGATAATAACTACTTCCTTCTTAAGGTAATACATTCTTGATATTTTTTATTTCTTTAGAATCAGCTTGGCGTCGTCGACAGATGTCCACAGTTTCTCCTTCTCCCATTAAAATTAGAATTCTTCTGATTGAAGATCCATTTTTTCGTGGTAGAGTTCTACAATTATTACCAGGAGAACATCACGAGGTGGGATTAGATCAAAATCACGAGTACATAATTGGATATATACAGAATGGAGTTTTGTTTCCATTTATGGTTCCTATTCCAAATAATGCTCATGAAGAACCTATCTATATTAGAGTTAAATTACACTTGAATTTACAGATTGTCAACGGTGTCGTACCAATCCCGCAGAATGATCCTTCAAATATTAGATTTTTCAAAAGCTTTGGGTCACAAAACAGAATTTTTGCCCAGTTAGTAGAATAACTTAAACTAATTGTATGAAGATAAAGCTCAGACCTGGTCAGGGATAGTTTATTATAAATGCCACGAAAGTAATTTAGTACGTAAATATTTTATCTGTATTAGGACAATTTTTAGATTTGATGAAATATTAGAAATTAGCTGAATCAATTTAATAAATACTTTTGAATTTAAGTCGTTTTAAAGGGAATTAAAATGTTTTAAAGTTTAGACAAATTGTCGAAAATATATCAAATATTTTAAAACTTATTTGACTCTTCTATCATTTTATTAGTTTTTGAGTCAATACTTAAATATTTCTTAAAATTTAATAAAATCTCCAGAAAATTATACTTATGCTTTATCAAAATTGCTTGTGCAAAGCCAATTCCAAATCGAAAGCGCCAACACTTTAACGTCATTTTTAAGCGTTGTCTTCAATTATATGTTTTCATGAGAGAACTCATAAATTCGTATGTACTTCACTGAGAAAAATTGTATCCTGTTCTTTATTTAAATAAAAGATTTTAGGTTTAATCCAGGATTCAGCATTCTGCATTACTTTTTATTTGTCTTATTCGTCCCAATAATCAATTTTTTGTTAAGGAAGATAGTGATTAGTATAAATTTTGAATGTTTTGAAAAAATATTTATTACTTACACAGGAACCATTTTCGTTCAGACGTTTTTATTCTTTCAAGAAAATGAGGGCTGCAATGGGAATCCTGCCTAGAGGTAGATTTGCGCGCGCACATTCTGGTCCACACCTTCCTTGTGAAACCGACACATTTTCTACAAGATGTTCTACAATTTGACAGGGGCCAGTGCTTGCCACTGCGAGTTTCGCGTTGAAGCCTTCTGATTCTTAGAACAGTTCATGTTCCTGCACGTATATTTCCGTCGTCGCCTAAATGTCCCGAAAGAGTTGGTTAGTGGTACTTTGAGAGTACTTATGAGCGATTTAAGAAACCAAATTCATCCAGACAATGATGACCAATAAACGATTTCTCCTATGGGTTGTTCGAGTGATGGTTGCAAACCTTCAACCAACGGAGAAAGTCGTGAGTCACAGTTGCTCGCCTTATTGCTAAGTAGCGATAAATGCCGCAAATAAACGTGGTTTTATTTTGGAACTGGGTGCTAGAATTGGTGTGTTTAGGTTTGCGTTTGCCTAAAAGTAAGAAGACAGTTCTATATCTGGTTCACTAGGAGAGAGATGGAATCAACAAATAGGCCTTGCTACCAGTACGGAGCGTAACAAGAAGATCCTGGATGAAAGGCCAGTACTGTTTTATCGTTAAAAAGCAGCAAGTCCCTTTCTTTTTATCGTAATGATACTCGGCCTCAGTAGGAGAGATACTTAAACTCTCAAGAGATATAATGCTCCCACTTCCATCAGACACTTCTTGCATAATGACTAACTGCATCTTTGGTACGCTGCGTCAGTATGCAGTAAGGACGAATGTGATTAAAGAAACGCTGGTGGGGAGTTTTGATCGGTTCCACGTAGATGCGCTCTCGAGCATTTTTTTCTGAAAAAATACAGTCGGTTCCATGATTATGTATCACAAAATGGTTTTGTATCGAGGTTTATCCAAATATCTACCTTGGACACTGTTACTCCTCGGGAACCGCCATATCGGACACTGTAAGCTTACGTAGTCTAAGCCCTCAGCCAATCGGCATCGACCTACAGGAGCGTCTCGATACGATATTCTGTAAGTTCCCCTCATAGTATACTCATGTTTTCGGATGCGGCGGCCCTGGGCTAATCACCTGATTCCTACAGTATCCGCGAAACAGCTGACGACAGTGTCTTAGGTGCGACAGTGTCCAAATCTACAGTGCTCCAGGTTCGACTGTAATTTAAATTTGAATTAATTCAGTATCTCCTGTATTTCTCGGGGGAGAGAGATGTAATCAGTAATTTAAGTGTTTGCTTCTGAGGTTGCGTGAAGTGCATAACCTTGGCGTGGTTAAAATAATAATAGCTAATCGTTAAAAAGGAGGCTTTTTTGTGCAAAATGTTCGGGGACCAAAGTATTTATGTCAGCAATAAGCTTCCGAGTTGAAAGAAGATCGCAAACTTAGGGTGTGCTACTTGTATCAGATCGCGTTGAATAATTAAGGGGTGCGCTCGAAGCTTTGAGGCAGAAGCCGTGCTCTTCACGGTCATTTGTTTTCTCCAGTTTTCAGGAACTATCTTCTTACGTTTTACAAGAATTACTTTGCAGTCTTGATAACTAATGTTTACCGAGACATTAGCGTAACTGCGAAGGATCCATCTGGGGTGGTCTGTATTCTTGCTGGAATGTCCTTCGCGCAAGTTTTCTTCGGACCTCATCTGCTTCGGCTGGGAATACTTGCTTACAAAGATCCTTAAATCACTTGAAGGTAGCTGAGAGGGCATGTAGATACAGAAGAAGCGTTTGCAGGGCTACACATCATAGCAGGTGATGGGAGGATCCTGCTGAAAAAAGGTTGCGTCACTTCGCTGCAGTTGGGAGGCGACAATTCGCAATTTGAAGGCAAAGGAGATGGCTGTCAAGCTTTGCGAAAAATGTAAATGAATATATATGTGTGCGAGAAGAGAAGCGATCGGCATCTCTTAATCAATTTGTTTTCCTTTCCTGTTTTAGTCCGAGAAAAAATAAACAGTTTTCCCACGCCTAACTTTTTCAAACGATCCCGTCGTAGGATCGGAGTTCTCGCACCGTCGGAACGTAGCGGATCGAGTCTGGCTAGGTCCAGCCACCGCACTTCTATTGAACCCCAAATGAAGGATTTCCTGCAACTCTTTGCCTAGATATTTCTTTACACTTTTGGGATAAGAGTGAATTTTGGTTGGCAAGCGAATAAAACATGACAAAACTGGTTCGATTCCAGATTCGATTCTATGTTTGAGGGTTAAGCTCAACGTCAAAAGTATTTATAAAATATGAAACAAAAATGGTATGGTCTGCGGTATGAGATTAGTTTAAATATTTCTTTAGAAAAAATTACGAAATGAAAGTTCGTTGCATAAAATAATTTAAAATTAAAGAAATTTAAATGAGATTACAATCAAATTTAAAATTCTATTTAAGATCCAATAATCAAAATCATGTGCAGAATTCCTGAAAATGAAACCAAGAATTCATCGACCAAATATGGACAACCACCAGAAAATGCTCCTATTGACATAAAGAAAAAATTAAAAACACTGTTTGTTCCTAAAAAAGAATTAAAAATAATTTCACAAGATTTGTGAGATGGCTTGCGTGAGAAAGACAGACAGGTGAAAGATGTCAAATCAAGTATACACAAAATTCTGATATTAGATCACAGAATTCCCGAAACAAGATGTTACACTTGTCAAAGAGCTTTGTTGATAATAATGGTTTTCACATTAGTTATATTGATCGTAAGATATCTTAAGGTTTCCCAATAACAAAAAGTTTATTTAAAAGAAACCGTGATCTAATTTGCATGCATACTGATAAAGGCAATACTACTGTTTGAATGAAAAAATGAGAGTATGTTAGGGATATGGGAAATTTACTTTGCAATCATAATAATTTTGCTTTATCTAATGAAAATCCGTTAAAACAATTCAAAAGAGATACTTTTAAGAGGCTTGACAATTTAAAAAGGAAAGGCCTTTTAGAAAAAGATACAAGATTGACTAGTGATAATACTGAAGACAAAGTTTTTGCTATAAGTTGTTTCAGATAGATTCGCAAAGATCGCTATCCTTTAATAATTGTTACTTTAACTATTACCACTACTATGGGCCGAGTGCGGTCGTGCTGTGAGGTCGCTCCGTGTTTCGACTTACTTTTTTTTTTCTTTAAGCGCCCAACTGTGAACAGCATGACAGTTTTCTTTCTGACACTCTTTCGTATATTATTCCAACTGGCGCAACTTAACTTATTCATATCACGCAGCACGTGGTTGGTCATCTAAAATTGAGCCTCTATCGTTGCAAGAAATTTTCAGTACTATCTAAATAATTCAGTTGTACTGCACCTTTCGTCTTCATTTCTCTTTTTTTCACCCACTCCTGCAACTGTTTCGGAACCTTTTCGTGTGTTTCAAGAATCAGTTTCTTTTTAGAACCTCGGTCGCATCAGTCATAAATTAACTATGGCGTGCATGCCGATCTGCCATACCATCTTTTCAGTAGATTTTTTTAGTTCGTTTACTTTCTTTTTACTTCTTCATTATCTTAAACACCATTCAAACTCTTCCAATATTTCTTTACCTTACTCACAATCCGCGAAATAATGTCAACATTTCAAATCTTGATTTAAATACTTGATCAATGATAATTCTTTAGACACGAGGCTGGCTCCATATTAAATGTTCGTCCTCTGTCTTCAGTATTGAAATCTCAATTGTTGAAACGAGTTTAGCTGACTGTAAGTTAGCGCTCTGTGGTTAGGGAGATTTAGTCAATTTTCATTTATTTCTGTTTCTTCCCTCCCTTGCCCTCCGTTAGTTTCTTCTTAATTTTTTTATGATGTCTTTCTCTCTTATACTTAATTTGTTCCTTTACGCTTCTTCTCTTATCTTTCATCCCGGCATCCTGCAATCTCACCCTAGCTTGGACTTTATATACCTTGCTTATAAACTTTTAATCTCTTTCCTATCTTTCCATCCACACACCTCTGATCTATATCCCAATACTGTTGATACCACCGTATTAAATAATCACACTCTTGTTCTTAAATTTTTTTAAACTTTCTTTTCCTATTCTTCAAGTATTTTTATTACCTCTGATGCTCTGCTTTTCATGCCTTCTCATGTGAGCTCTATGAGCCCCATTTGCTTGCAAGGTGTATCCCAAATATTTAAACCCTTGTAATTCATCTCTGTTCGCATCCACCTTTTCGTCTATTCTTTCTTTCCTCTCCCTCCGTTTTTAAATTTTATCATCCCTCTCTTTTCTATACGTAAATTCATCCTTTCCCCATGCAAGTATTTTTCTAATCTTATTATCCCTATCCTCGCTCCTGCCTATACTTTTCTCTTAATTTCTTCTTCACACGCTCTTTTTTTACCATAAAATTCTTTATCTCACCTTTTTTTAATGAGTCAAACGCCGCCCTTAAATCGACGAATATTTCTATAATTGCTTCTTTTCCCCTTTTGGTCCTCTATTTATTAGATATTTCTGAACATTACCGTTTTTTACATACGCATCCTTTTCTGTACCGTTTTTAATTCAGCGGACTATATTTCTTTGTCAATTTCCTTAACGTTTTCGATAACATAGTCATATATACTTTATACAATGTAAGCATTAGTGTCATTCTTTTATCATCTTTAACTGTTTCCTCTTTGCCTTTATTCACTATAACCACTACTCATTCCTTTTAAAACTCTTGCCATCTCTACCCTCTCCATACTCCATTGCAATTTATCCATGTCCATTCCTTTAATTCTGCCTCCATATTTTCCGACTTTATTTGGAATCTTATCTATACCTAATGCCTTTCCATCTTTTATAAGCCCTAATACCTGGATTATTTCCTCCCTTGTAATTTCCTCCTCCTCATCTGTTTTTCAGTCATATTTTTTTCCTTTCCTGACTATCCTCTATTCTCCTTCTAGCAACTCCATGAAATATTTGTTCCATTCTATCATCTTAACATCCCAATTTACTCCTTTACTTCTTTTCTCTCCCTCCCTCTCTATTTGCCACTTTCCGAACCTCTTTTTCTGGCCTAACCTTTTCCGTCTCTTCCCCAAACCTCTTATTTTCCTACTTTTTTTTATCACACAACTCAGTATCCTTCTTTTTTCTTTTATATTGTTCTCCACTATTTATCCTCTATCTCCATGTTTCTAATTTTCTTCCGTCCGAAATCTTCTGCTTATCCTATCCACTTCTATCCTACTTTAATAACTTCTTTTTGATTTTTCACTTTTATACTCTTTTTATTTCCCCTATCATTAATTCTATCTCCTTTTTTTACATTTTTTCACTCATTTTGACATTCCTTGCCTTTTTCCTAAAGCTTTCTTCACCTTTCATTTAACAGTCCCCTCTTCGTGAACCTCTTACTTTTGCTTTCATTTTAGCAATAATGTTATTTCTCTTTTCTC
This sequence comes from Druon quercuslanigerum, assembly GCA_010014905.2. Taxonomy (NCBI): domain Eukaryota; kingdom Metazoa; phylum Arthropoda; class Insecta; order Hymenoptera; family Cynipidae; genus Druon; species Druon quercuslanigerum. The sequence continues at coordinate 46,879 of JAAAKG020162719.1, forward strand.
CCTCTAGTGTTACCTCTAGTGTTAATCCTGAACGACAATATTCCCATTTCAGATCCCCTCTTTTTTCCGTTTAGGATGAACCATCCCATCTCCTCTAGGCATTTTAACCATTTTTTCCCTCTCTACTGAGTATCTTGACTTTGGGTATGGAAATTGGAATTATTTCTTATGAGATTCAGATGTTTTAAAAGTTCTGATAAGATTGACAAAATATTTGAAGCTCGAGAATATTAAAAAGAATGTTATCGAAGTGTAGATTTTTGTAGATGATATTTCGAGAAAAAAATTAAAAATTTGTAAGGACTTTAAAACCTTTAAAGAGAATAACACATTTCTTTAATTTGAATCAGTTCGAGAGAAATTCCGAATTTTACAAAAATGTTAAAATGCTGAAAGATTTATTGTTTGAAATCTTATGAAAAATTTCCATAAGCAGATTTTAATTATTTCCAGAAAATGCGGATTGTGATTGGTATTCTCTGTTTAACATTAGTGATTCTCACTGACCCTGTTGGTAAATATATTCATATCTAATATTCAACGAGTATTCTGAATTTTATTATACTTATCTGACTTGTTTAAAAAATGAAAATTTCGCCAAACAAATTTCTTGCTAAATGTTATTGCTTTAAAATGAAGAATGTCAAATAATTTCGTTTGTAATTTAAACATTACGATTTGTTAAATTGCTTTAATAATTAATATGATATTTAATTTTGTAACATTTTTCAATCATAAAAATCTAGAATCGTTTAACTAGATACTTTAACTGAAAATTGAGGCTTCTGCCTATTGTGTCAAATTTTTATCATTCAGTTTAAAATTCAACTATTAGGTTGAAGAGTCACATTTTTGTTTAAAAAAATCAACTGGTTTGTCCATCCTTTTGTTAGAGATTGTAGTTTTTTTTTGCTTTTTGTTTTTGCTATTATCACGGATACTTTATTTTTTTAGAATTAGCTTGGCGTCGTCGTCTTACTTCCACCGTTCATCCCTCTCCAATTGAAATTAGAATTCGTCTGGTCGAAAACGCAGAGCATCCAGGTCGCGCTATACAATTAGCAGCAGGCCTTTGCGAGGTGGGATTAGATGAGAATCATGAGAACGTAATTGGATTAATCATGGAAAATGGAATTTTGCATCCATTCGTAGTTCCATTTCCAAATGCCGCGGATGCAATGCCTACCTTTCGAAGAATTAAATTGCACCTACGTTTACACTTTATCGACAAAGTTGTAACAATCCCGTTAAATGATTCCTTAAACGATCGATTTTATAATAGATTTGGGTCAAGAAACAGGTTTCCTGGCCAGATATTACATTAATTTAAAATTGTGTAGAAAGGTCAGTAAGATTGTGGTCATGCGGCTCACAGACCGCACGGTGCTTTTAATATGTTAGTCTCTTCCTAACTCTATTAAGAGATTATTAATAATACTTAATTATAAAATAAATAAACGGTACAAATGTAAGTAATTTTACAATGCTTTATCTGTATTTTTGTAGTTTATCGTTCACACTGACATGCGTAAAGAATCTATGTAAAAAATATTTTTAGAAGTACCAAAATTAATGTTGGACATATAATTATTGGTGACACATTTGTTACGAAAATAAACACTTCTACGAAAAAAATATCTAAAAAATGTTTTTTTTTTCTTTATTTTTCTAATCTATTTATATTGAAACAACTATCAGGAAAAGCAGGGAATAATTTTTTTTTCAATTCTGAAAAAAATTCTTCTTTATTCAAAAATTTTTTTAATTCTGAAAAAGTTTCTGAATGCACAGGGATAATTCTTTAAAGCCGGAAAGGGCGTCGATGATTCTTGGGTTTATTTGAAACATTTTAAAATTTGTTGACATTTAGAAATTTAAGTTTGGTAATTTTGTTTATTTTTAGATGCCTTAGTACAATTTAAAAAATTGAAACTGGGATCCCGCTTTAGTGGTACCTGGTATACTGGATAGGGTGGTTTAAGGGACTGAGAGAGACGCGCTTGCAGTTTCAGTGAAGTTGGGCAATTTACGGTTCCGCACTGTATGAAGCCATCTTATGCAATATGTTAAGATGTAACAAAGTTATTATAATATAATTATAGCTGAACACGATTTCTCAGAATTTCAAATTTTTTGTATTTCAGTATCCTAAACTTAAGGTTTAGTTTGTTAGCCATTCCGGTTTGAATAAAATTAAGAATTAAATAAAAAAATTTTTAATCTTAACAGCATAAAGTTTTTTAAAAATCTCAAATTTTTTTCAAGGATAAGGTTTGTTTGTCAAAAAGGCACTACTACTATCCACTCATCTTGATCTAAGATAATTTTTGAAGACTTTTTAGAATAATTTAAAATGGAAGATAGGCATTAAATCATTTTTTATTTTTTAGAAGATTTGATTCTAAAAGCGTCTAAAGAAAATGCCAGCAGTTCCCTTTTCCAGGATACGACTTAAAGTTTTTCAAAATAAAGTTTAAAGCAAATAGATCTTTTTCATCTTTTTAAAAACAGATAAAATTATATTAAAGATTCAGCGTGTGTCATATTTTACCTTGCGAGACTCTTTATCAGCTATTACGAAATAAAGGTATCATGTGATGAAATATATGCCGTCAAGATTTATAAATATCGTTTCTCACACCACTGCCAAATCGCCTTACATACCGAGCTTAGCTTTAGTAATTTAATACTGCCCATTTTTTAATATAAGATACGGCAGTTGTGTTACCTCTTCAGTGGAGGATTTCGCAAAATTGTAGGTCCCTTGCAAAACATTCAAAGCCACCAAATGGAGCTAACAGTTCCTAATAATTTTTTTGCGACCAGTGATGTCCTTTATTCCACCAAACCTGAGCCGTTTCTCTGTTACAAGATGCTCCCCATCGGGATAGAGAGACATCCGCAAAAAGTTTTGTCTTTTAATGCAGTTTCCCAATTAACTTTTCAGACGAAGGAATACTACCAATCCATTATTAGGTTCTCTTACTAAGCACTAAAGCCCGAGATAAAATGATTTCCTTTCTTTTGCGTGTTAATGTAAAGAATGTTTTTTTGTATACCAAGCAAAAATAAAGTGTTTTATTTTTTTCGACGGTTTAGAAATACTTTTCTGATTGTGATCCTAAATATTGTACTGTTGTTTTCGGAAGCTTGATAAAAACCAAACAAAATGTATGCAACTTGTAAGAAGCTCTACTGAGCTCATAGATTAACCCCTTAAACTGAAACGTGAAATGCTTCCTAAATAATTTCGCAATCGGAATAAGCCAGGTAAGCATCTCTAAAATCTAACTCAGACAAAAAGGTATCTTCAGAAAGAATGCTTGCAATGGTCTGCCTATTTCAGAGTTTAAAGTACGGTGGTTCAATGCATTTATTCAAGCCTTTAAGGTCCAAAATAAATCTTTTTTCCCTAACACCTTTGCCGAAACTAAGGACCGTCTAGAGAAGGACATGGCAGAGGCGTTAATAATTCCTAACCCGGAACTTGTCTGAGGGCAAGTGATAAGCAAACATTGTCAGATTCTTCTAAATAAGCGCATTTGCTTGTTCCAGACAGCGGTATTTGAGTAAAGCATCGTATGCAACCGCCGAGATGTGCTTATTATGAACTTGCATGGTTTGTAATGCCCGGTACGGCTGCGATGCAATCTTAATCCTCGTTAATAATAGACACTATATCCGGCTTTTTGTACAATATACTATTCACCATTTTATTTGGTTGTTGAAAATAGGGGGTAAATATTTGTATATAATTAAGGTATTAGTGTTGGTATTTGCTGATTCGAAAGCAAAGCATCTAAACCTACCTGCAATGTTCTTACCTGGTTCTTTAGAATTTCTTTTAGTAGTTCTGGGTTCAAAAGTAATCCCCCTTCTCAGTAGCCAGTGACCTGGTCTGGAGTTCTTCGCATGGAAAAGGGTGCGCTCTGAAGTTTAAAATATCGAGAATGCTATATCATGTTCGAATTAGGGCCCTTCTTAGGTTTAGTGTTGCAGTCAAGAGGGGTTTGCATAAGTCCTCAATAATTCTGTGCCTTATATTTCCGTGGCCGTATCTGCCTCAATGCGTTCAACGAAGTCATCTCCAAAGAACATGGTACCTACTTTGTAATCTTCTACAATTATATTTACAATCAGGTTTAGCTTAGAGACAATAAATTCCTTTTCTTTTCTTACAAAACATTAGAAAGGCAAGGACCAATTGCTGCTTCTGGAGTACTTACACAGTTGATATTGAGTGCTAGCCTGATAGCTGTATTTCTTAAAGGCTAAAGAGCTGATTAATAACACTTCTGTATTGAGTGCTGGAGCTGGTAGCCGAAACAATTTAATGTGGTTAGATATTTTTCTATGAGCTCGTTCTTCTCTTGCTTCAAGATGCACAATCTTAGCATGTTCGTCCACACGTCGGCTAAATACGCATGGGTATTTGGGCTTAAAATAGTGTTAAGCTTCGAATCTGCTTTCGGGTTCAGAGTTTCATGGGTCAAGTTGCTACTAGCTGCTTTTAGGACTACGTGTATGGCTAGGATAACGATTAGGGCTATGCTTGGATCCTACTGAAATGCAGCTGTCCTCCAAATAACTGCTTGAGTAAAACGTGGAACATGATATTTCATAGCTCAATGGTAAATATGACGAATAAAGTTGCCTTTATGTCATACTAAATTCTCCAAGAAGGACGTTCTTTAGGTAACCTGTAAGTCTTGGTGAAATAGTAGCGACCATTATCATGCGAGCCTTGTAAACTGAATTCAACGCCAATGCCCCATGTAATGAGCATCTTTCTTCTCTCCTATTTTTTTAAACACGGCGTTCTTTTAATAAAAATTCGAGCCGCGATTGCGAAAGCGTTTACAGGTTTTTTTATAACTTCAATATCTAGATGAATCACGGCCCATGCTGAAAAGTGGAGAAAAACGTGAGAAAAGAATTCGAATCACAAACATACTGCATTATAAATTTCCGCATGTTGGTTCATAATAGCATAAAAACAACGAAGAAAAAACATTGGTCGAATGCGATGTTGATTTTGGCTTTTTCCTGTTTCTCTAGTTTTTCCTCATTGGACAATAGCCTCTAATGAGCCAGAAATAAGAGATTTTGGAAATATTATTTTTAACTGTCAATTTTATTCGTGCTCTTATTTCTGATTCTTTACCCGGATTCTATGTTTTCAAGGTAAAGCACGTGCAAGAAATTATTAGCTGAATCAATAATGTGATGCCGACTATAATTTGTCACCTTATCAAGCTCAGACAATAAAATTCATTGAGTTTACGATCCAAGGTCTGAAAGTGGAAAATGCAAATATCCTAAAAGAGTTTATAAACAGGAAACATGGGAGCATTCGTCAGTCAAGATGTTTTCAAAACTTTTCGATAGTCGACTGTTCCTGCGCTTGAAGAATATGCGAGTCATTACCCTGATTTTCTGCTTTATAATTTTCAATTTGATTGGTATGTGTTGACTAAAATAATATAATTCTCAATATTATTTTTAATGTGGTAAAGCTGTTTATAGACCGTCCCTGAGTAAAAATTATATAGTTTGGCAAAGATTTCTGTCAATTTTTTTCAGTTATTGCAACTGTTCAATTTTTTAGCCTTTATGCCTCTTCCAAAACTGTAAATTGCAATATTTCACTAATAGATGTGTCATTATTTGAATTAGTCAAACACTTAATTATTTGCACAATTAGTAAATTTTTCACAAACTTAGATATGAGAAATTAAAAATGCATCTATTCCGATTTGTCCTTCCAGATGTCAGTTTACAACTGGGGGAATGTTGTTATCCCTCCACGTCTAGCCCCACAGGAAGCCAGCGAAAACTTCCTGATTTAGATCTTAACCCTCTACCAAGAGGATCAGAGATAATAGAAAATTTTGTATTCAATGATCTATTTGAGATAAGGCGTAATAATCACCCGATCTATTTAAAAGGTGTGAGTGTTGAGGCAGTGACAAATAGTAAAAAAGAGGTTGTTGGAGTTTTTATGGGACCAACTGATCATGAGCTTTACGCAGTATATCCGATAATACCCAGTGTTGGTCGTGTTAAAGTAAATCCAAAAACAGGAGATTTGAAATTTATGCGAGGCAGGGAGTCTACTAATTATGCTGAACATAAGAAGTACGCAAAAATAAATATACCACGCGTCGTGCAAAAAGAAAAAATGAGAGAATGGAGACCAGCAAGTGCTTTATAAGTTTATTTGAGGTTTACTTATGTTGCGGCTCAAATGAAAGCTGGTGTCCTCAGGAGCTTGAGCTCCCATATATATCTTTAGAGACACAAATGGGTACGTTTAGAGCGCACCTGCAAAAATTTTCAAATTCGTTATTCTAAAAATACCCAATTGCCTTATAGAAATAAATAATATTGAAAAATCAATTAATTATTTGTCATTATTTATAACTTTCCTCAACAAATTTATTTTTTCTTTTCGAATTGAGAAGGATATTATTTATATAGCATATAGAAGGCTTTTGCAGTTTTGGTGTTCTTCAGAATTAGAATACAGAATAAAATAATTATACTTGATTGCATTTACAAAATTGAGAAAATTGACTAATACTTTATTAATATTTTAAAATATTGAAATCTATGTGGAAATAGTCCGGGCTAGCCCTGATACAACAAGGTCCTGGTCAGGGGCTGGCTGGCTTCGCCTGCTTAGATATTAACCATTAATAATTAAATATTAAGAAAAACTACATTTCCTAATTCATATATTCCTTGTTTTTGCATTTTGTGTAAGATATATTTTTTCTTTAGATAAATTCTTCATACAAATTTTTTGTTTAACTTTCATTTATTATTACCTCACTAAGTGAAAAAAGGACAGAAAGGTAAAAATTGACGAAAAACCACAACTATCAAGTATTGATATAGATGTAGATAGTCATAAACGACAATAAATTGTTTAAACAGTTATTTTTGCTTAGTTTTATTAATTATTAAGTTCCGCCTTATTAAAAATAATTAAACAGTTAAAAATGTCAGAAAAAACCACAACATTCTAAAAAATAAGAAAAAAGAAAATTTTTAACATTGATAACAAATTGTTTAAACAATTAATTTTCTTGACTGCAATTAATTAAATAACTTATCTTAATTGAAAATTAATCTAAAAGTGCTTTTTTAAAACTGCTGTTTTGTATTATTTTTCTAAGAGAATATTATTACAAATAATACGTAATTTTTTAAACAATCACTCTTGTTAACATTGATGAGCTATCACTTCCCTGTAATTAAAAATGGGACAAGTGGAAAATTTTAGAAAAACCCGTGTTTTTCTAACTCCAATCTATGAGAAAATAGATTAAAAAAATAGTAAATAGTTTAAACAATTAATGTGAACATCTAATTATTAGCATAAAATGGTCTTTAATGTGCCAGAAACGATTTGCATAAAAACCGAAAAAATGTCATAATTAGCTGCAAAAACATGCAAAAAAAAAATAAAAATAATTAAACTTATATAAAAACAGTTGACTTTTTTTTAAATAATTTAGTCTGTAAGGTACAAAAATTAATTCTTAAACAAAATGATATTTTAGCAAAAAGAATGACTTCTTAAGGAAAAATCAAATAGTTGAACCAGAAGCACTAGTTTTTCGCCAATAAATTTGAATTTTCAACTAAAAAAGATCAATATTTCACGAAAAATAGAAAAGTTGAAAAAGTGTCAGTTATATCAAATTTTGATTTAAATAATCTGGAAATAGTTTCTTTTTTAAGAAAAATAGTATTTATTTCTGTATATGATAAAAATTGTTTACGCATTATGCGTATTCAAAGTTAAAAATATAGTTAATAAAATACACACACATATGCCTTAACTTCAAGTTATTCAACATTAAACGAGATAAGTTTAAAATAATTTAATATTAAAAGTTTCAACTTATGATTTTAATGTAACTTCAATGTCATTTTTTTAAAAAACCTATAATATGAAACTGTGAATTTCGAAGGCAAATTAAAAATTTTTTGAAATTTTTTGTATCTGTTTAATTGTTTAATTGAAAAATTTCATAGTTTCTAAATGTAATTAAAAATGTAAATTTTAAATTAAATTTTTTTTCTTTATTTAAAGTATTTTAAATCATAGAGGATAACGAATTTATTAAATGGTAATTGAAATAAGAGAAAGAAATCCTGAATATTTAGAAATTAGTTTGAGCTACATTATATCATTATTAATATTTTTTTATGTTCGTTCTTTAAGCAAAAAAAACAAGATTTTAAAATCTTTCTATTAAAAAATAAAAAGCCTAATTAAATAATTACGATCCTAATGACAAAAGAATGTTTTTTATAACTTGAAACCAATGTACTGTCATTGGTACTATTTGCCTACAATGTTTGTTCTACCAAGGGCGATATCAAGCATACGAAAAGCAAGGTTATTGTGAAATAAGCAAACAGAAATTACAATCTACTGATAAAAAGGTTTCATTATTTTATTTTAAAGTTATTTTACTCGATACTGAATTAAAAAAAATTAATTTATAAAATTATTTTTACGCAAATAAATGTTTAAAAAATTACGCAGTAGAAGAAAAAGTAATTTACATCTATATATATTTAAAACTAATTTTCTTAACAGTTCTATGAATAATCTTTTTTCTCAGAAGAATTAAAAAAAAAAATTTATTTCTTATCAAATTAACATATCGAAACAATACTGACTATTTAATTTAAGGGAAAAGGCGTATTTAAGGGAAAAGGCGTATTTTTCTGCCTTCAAACGTCAGCTCTAGGTGTTTCTTCACAGAATTTGTAATAAAATTATTTAAAGATATAGGAAGATAAAATTTAAAACTCAAAAATTTTAAAATCTTTCTATTAAAGAATACATATTTTACGTGAACAATTACAATCTAAATTATGCTCGAACTCCAAAGATACGAGTATGCCGACTCCAAATGAGCGATCGGAATTTTTTCTCCTTTTCTCAATCTAATAATTAAATTTGTTACCAAGAATTTCAATTTCTAAGTAAGAAAAAAATAAAATGTCAAGGATATTCTAAAAACAATTATGTTAATTAAATTTTGATTTCACTTTATTTCGTTTCTTGCAAAACCTAATTTATTTAGTTTAATTGTTGTTTTTACTAATTAAATGAATTATTAATAAAAATAATGAATCTTTAATCAAAAGAGATGAATTTTCAAACAAAATTTTAAAAATGTAATTGTCATAGTTGAATTTTTAAACAAAAAGAAGAATTTTTAGAAGATCAACTTGCAAAGAAAAAAATAATTTTCTATACAAAAAAAAAGACTTTTGAATAAGATATGTGGATTTTCAATTAAATAAATGAAATTTTAATTTAAAAAGACAAATTTTCATCCAAATTGCTGAATTCTGAAATAGAAAGGATCAATTTTTATCCAAAACGAAAAGTTAAATTTTCATTTAAAATAAATTAATTAAAAAAGGAAGGGAAAGAAATAAATTGAAAAAGAAAGAAAATTAAAATTTCTTTCGTTGATTTTTAAATAAAAAAATAAATAAAAAAATATCTAACATTCGAAATCCTTACAAATTTTTAAAAATATTTGTGAAATCTTTTGAAAAATTAAAAAATATTTGTGAAATCTTTCTGAAATATTTTTTAATTAATTATAATCATTAAAATGTGTGAAATATTTGTCAAATATTTTGAAACCTTTTCAACCTTTTAAAATCGTTGTGAAATATTTAAAGTTTTGTTACATACATTTTTAAAATCTCTGAGATCTTTCAAACCATAGTGAAATTTTTATTAAGCCTTTGTAATATCGTCTGAACGTCTTTTTTAATTATTTGAGATCCGTGAAATCTTTTTTAAATTTTGAAAATCCTTTTAAATATTTTAAAAAATTCAAAATACTTTACCTATAATTATATAATGTTAAACTCTGCTCATTAAAATCTATAAAATAATAAATTAGTTGTAAATTAATAATAAATTAATTTTTAAACAAACTGATGGATTTTTATGTATAATGATGAATCTCCGACTTTCAACCATATAGTTGAATATTAAGTACAATTTTCCCGCGCCTAGGGCGCGCGGGTACGCTCCCGCGCTTCGCGCTCGTTTTCTTACGTTTAATGCGTACACTTTAACAACATTTGCTTAAATATCATAAATATTAAAACCTTGATCAAAAACTATGTTTGAAAATTCTGAGAAATTACAGCCATAAGTTGTAAATGAAATTTATTTCGGTTTGTTTTTAAAGAAGGTTCTCAAAGCACCTACAGCTTTGACGATTATATTCGAATCGCAAAACACGCGCTAAAAACAACGCTTTAAAGTTAAGGATCTCTTAAAAACAAAAATTATATATTTTTGAAAATAATCGAACTTTTTGAACATTAGTCCAATTAAAAAATTTCATAAGAATAGTTTTAAAATAAATATATTTTATATCTATTTGAAATTTTAATTGATATTTAATAATCTATTAAACAAAATTGTTTTTCTTTTATTGAAAATTTTCAAAATTTTAAAAAAGACATAACTTTTTAAATTTTTATTTTATTTTAAAACGCCATTAGGATAATTTGCAAGTCTTCTTGCATCTACTCAAAAATCCGACAAAAATTCTGAAAACTCATAAAATTTCTACATTCTCATAATTTTCCGGTCTGGAGTAGGATTGGGTAATGCTCGGTGATAATCGATTCCTCAAATCCTCGATTCCGACTTACGCTTCGATTTCGGGGAATCTAAGAATCGACGGTGGGGATCGATTCTTCGATTCCGATTCCAATGTCCTCCTACTCGAAAAAAAGAGCGCGTAAATTCAACATTTTAATTCCTATACTTCTAAAAGAGGCATTATTTGGAACGGTAATTTGGAAAATTAAAAAAAGTATAATAAAAATAAATTTCTATTGGTGTTTAAAAGTTTTTTAATAGAATTCATAATGTTTCATTTGTTTGCACCTTTAGAAATTAAATGGTGAAAAGTGCAAACCTAAACAGTGCAAAGTTCAAAATCGTAAAAATTTAACTGTGAAAATATTCTCTATGTTCTTCTTTTATAGATAAACATATTTATGCAATTAAATTAATAATAGCTGTATTTCTTAACGGCTGAAGAGCTGATTAATAACACTTCTGTATTGAGGGCCGGAGCTGGTAGCCGAAACAATTTGATGTGGTTCGTCTACACGTCGGCTAAAGGCGCATGGGTGTTTGGGCCTAAAATAGTGTTAAGCTTTAAATCTGCTATCACGTTTAGAGTTTTAGGGGTCATGTTGCTGCCAGCTACTTCTACGACTACGTGTACAACTAGGATCAAGATTGGGGCTATACGCGGATCCAACTGAAAAGCAGCTAACCTTTAAATAACTGCTTGAGTGAAACGTGGAACATGATCTTTCACAGCTCGGTCGTAAATATGACGAATAAATCCGCCTTTTTGTCATGCTCAATTTTCCTAGAAAGATGTCTTTTAGGTAACCAATGAGTCCTGGTGAAATGGTAGCGACCATCACGAGACGAGCCTTGCGGACTGCATTCAACGTCGATCATCCAGGTGATGAGCATGTTCCGTCTCTCCTCTTGTTTTTAAACACAGCGTTCTTTCAATATCAAACCAAATCGCGATTGCGAAAGCGTTTACGGGATTTCTTATAACTTCTATATCTAGATAAATCACGGCCAATGCTGAAAAATGGGAAAAAACGCGAGAAATATCATTTCGATTGTCAATTTTATTTGTGCGATCATTTCTGATAATTCACGTGGATTCTATGTTTTCAAGGTAAAACACGTGCAAGAAATTATTAGCTGAATAAATAATGTGTTGCCGACTATAATTTGTCACGTTATCAGAAAACATGAGCTTGAAGAATATGCGAATCATTTCCCTGGTGTTCTGCTTCTTCATCTTTCTTAACTTGATTGGTATGTGCACACTAAATTATTATAATATTTAATTTTTATTTAACATTGGTAAAGCTGTTTATAGGCCGTCTCTCAGTAAAAAATATATAGTTGGCCAATGATTTCAGTCAATTTTTCTTTAGTTATTGCAATTGTTCAATTTTTTAGCCTTTTTGCGTTTTCAAAAATCCTGAATTAAACTATTTCACTAATAGATGTGTCATTATTTGAATTAGTCAAACACTTAATTATTTGCACAATTAATAAATTTTTCACAAACTTAGATATGAGGAATTAAAAATGCATCTATTCCGATTTGTCCTTCCAGATGTCAGTTTACAACTGGGGGAATGTTGTTATCCCTCCACGTCTAGCCCCACAGGAAGCCAGCGAAAACTTCCTGGTTTAGGTCTTTACCCTCTACCAAAAGGATCAGAGATAATAAAAAATTTAAAATTCAATGATCTATTTGAGATAAGGCCTAATAGTAAACCGATCTATTTAAATGGAGCGACTGTTGAGGCAGTGACAAATAGTAAAAAACAGGTTGTTGGAGTTTTTATGGTACCAAGCGATCATGAGCTTCACGCAGTATATCCGATAATACCGAGTTTTGGTCGTGTTAAAGTAAATCCAAAAACAGGAGATTTCAAATTTATGGGAGGCAGGGAGTCTATTAATTATGCTGATCATAAGAAGTACGCAAAAATAAATATACCACGCGTCGTGCAAAAAGAAAAAATGAGAAAATGGAGACCAGCAAGTGCTTTATAAGTTTATTTGAGGTTTACTTATGTTGCGGCTCAAATGAAAGCTGGTGTCCTCAGGAGCTTGAGCTTCCATATATGTAGAGACCCAAATGGGTTCGTTTAGAGCGCAGCTGAAAAAATTTTCGAATTTCTTATTCTAAAAATACCTAATTGCCTTATAGAAATGAATAATATTTAAAAATTAATTAACTATTCGTAATTATTTATTACTTTTCTCAACAAATTCATTTGTTCTTTTGGAATTGAGAAGAAGATTATTTATATTACATATGAAGGCTTTTGTAGTTTTTATGTTCTTTAGAATTAGAATACAGAATACTTGATTGCATTTACAAAATAGAGAAAAGTGACTAACACGTTATTAAAATTTAAAAATATTACAACCTATGCGGAAATAGTCCGGGCTAGCTCTGGTACAACAAGGTTGCTGCTCGGGGGCTAGCTGGGCTATGTTTGTTTTTTAGGATGCCGTTTTTTCTGATATTTCTGGCTTTTTGTCCAATTTTCAATAAGTGTGAAGTAGCTATGAATTTAAGTTACAAAAATAATTATTTAAACAATTTTTTATCTTTGTTAATAATATTTTCTTTGCTAAAGCATAACATGTTGCGGTTTTTCTGAAGTTTTCAACTGTTTGTCTACTTTTAATTAGGGGCAACGTAATTATTCATAAGATTTAGCAAAAATAATTGTTTAAACAAATTATTATTGCTTATGACTATCTTAATCTATAGCAATGTCTAATAGTTGCGAGTTTTCCTGCAATTTCTACCTTTCGGTACTTTTTCACTTAGTCAGGTAATAATTAATTAAAGTTAACAAAAAAGTTGTTTAAAAAATTAATTATTGTTTATAAGTATCTTTTATAAGTATCTTTTCATAGATAAGTGCTAGAAGGTTGTGGCTTCGTTTATACAATTTTTGACTTTGCTTTGCCTGCTTAGTTATTAACAATTAATAAAAAATATTAGAGAAAACAACATTTTAAACAATCTCTTCCTTTTTTGTGAATGAATCATCGAAGAGACGTATTTTTTCCCGGACAGGAGTAAAAGGGGGGAGGCTGATATTAAAATATTTGCAATTCCATGGTTTTTTTTACAATACATTTTGATTCATAAATAAAAAGGCAATGCAAAGTTTAAAATTTTAGAAAAAACCACAACATTCTAAAATGTAAGATAAGAGAATATTTTTAATAATGATAATAAATTGTTCAAACAATAATCCTTGTTAACTTAAATTTAATATTACCTCAGTTTTATTGAAAATTGGGCAAGATGTCAGCAATTTGAACAATTAATTAACTATTAATTTGCTGGACTCGAATTAATTACATAACTTATCTTAAGTGAAAATTGGATTAAAAGTGAATTTTTTTAAAATTGCAATTTTGTATCATTTTTTAAGAGAATATTATTCAAAATAATACTAAATTGTTAAAAGAATCACTCATGTTAACATTAAAGAGCTATCACTCCCCTCTAATTAAAAATTGGACAAGTGGAAAATTTTTAATTTTTTTTAGGTGTGTGTGAACATCTAATTATCGATTTGCTTAAAAAACCAAAAAAATGTCTTAGTTACCTGCAAAAACTTGCGAAACCCATCTTTTCGTTTTTTAATGAAACACTTCAATTTTCTACTCTCAACCATGAATTTTCAACAGATTAGTCAAATTTTAAAACAAAAAATATTACACCTCAACCAAAAATAATTGACTTTAATCAAAAATAGTTCATATTTTTAAGAAAGGATCAATTTTTGGCAAAAATACAATAATAAGTATATAATCTAAAAGAAATAAATCTTAAAGAAATAATTAAACTTTGATAAAAATAGTTGATTTTTTAAGAAAAAAGTTTAATTTTAAAGGTAAAAAATTAATATTCATTAGAATAATGAAATTTTGGGCCAAAGAAATTAATTTTTCGAAAAAGTTGATTTTTAATATTCTGTTTTAGCCGGAAAGAGGAAATTTCAACAAAAAGGATTTTTTTTTTGCCAATTTGCGTTTTAAATAAAAAAGATAAATTTTTAACGAGAAATAAAAAAGTGGAAAATTGTGTATTCTTATTTTAAGAGCGTAGTATAAATCATGACAAATTTGTATTTAAATAATCTGGCAATAGTTTCTTTTTCAAGAAAAATTGTATTTAGTTTTGTCTATGATAAAAAAATTTTACGCATCATGCATGTTAAAAGTTAAAAATATAGTTAATAAATCTAAATACATATTCTGTGACTTTAAGTTATTCGATATTTAACAAGTTTAGTTTACAATAAATTGATATTAAAAGTTTTAAATTATGATTTTAATATAACTTTAACGTTAAAGAATGTAATTACAAATGTAAATTTTAAATTAAATTTGTCTTCTTTTTTCCAAGTATTTGAAATCATAGAGAATAACAAATTTTTTAAATAAATAATGACATAAGAGAAAGAAGTTCTAAATATTTAGAAATTAATATTAGGTGCATTATATTATTAATAATATTATTTTATTTTCGTTACGGAATTAAAAGAAGTTCGATCAAGACACATACTTGTTATTGTTATTAAACATCCGTTATATAAGTTAAAAAAACAAGATTTTAAAATCTTTCTATTGAGAAATAAATGTTTCAATTAAATAATTACGATCCTAATGATGAAAGAATGTTTTTTATAACTTCAAGCCAATAAACTGTTATTGGTACTATTTACCTACAATGTTTGTTCTAGTAATGGCGATATCAAGCACATGAAAAGCAAGGGTATTGTGAAATAAGCATACATAAATTACAAGCTACTGATAGAAAGGTTTGATTATTTTATCTTTAAGTTATTTTACTCGATACTGAATTAAAGAATAAAATTTAAAACTATTTTTACTCAAATAAATGTTTAATAAATTACACAGTAGAAGAAAAAGTAATTTCCATCCATATATATATATATTTAAAACTAATTTTCTTAAAAGTTCTATGAATAATCTTTTTTTCGGATATTTTCCTTTTTTAAGAGAAAAGGCGCATCATAAAGGCGAATTAAGGCAAAAATTAAAGAAAAGGCGTATTTAAGGGAAAAGGCGTATTTTTCTGTCTTCAAAAGTCAGAACTAGGTGTTTGTTTATAGAATTTGGCTTAACATTGTTTTAAAATATGGGATGAGACACTGTATAACTTAGAACTTCTGAAATCTTTCTATTAAGAAATAGATTTTTTTTTACCAATTACAATCTTCGTTACACTCAAACTCCAAAGATATGACCCCCAAAGATACAAGAGCTCCAAAGATACGAGTGTGTCTAATGCAATAGAGCGAGCGGAATTTTTTTCCCTTTTCTGAACCTGATAAATAAGTTTGTTACAAAAAAGTTTATATTTTAAGCAAGAAAATATAAAATGTCAAATATGTTCTTTTCTTCCAAAACTCAAGTTATTTAGTTTAATTTTTATGTTTTACTAATCAAATGAATTTTTAATAAAAATGATGAATCTTCAATGAAAAAAAGAAATATGTGACAAAAGAGGTGAACTTCCAAACAAGAATTGTTTTGTTTTTAAGATAAAGGATGAATTTTCAAACAAAATGTTAAAAATGTGACTGTCATAGTTGAAATTACAACCGAGAAGAACTTGCGAAGAAAATTAAAATTTTCAATGCACAAAAAAAGATTTTTTGATGAAATATATGTAGACTTTCATTGATGATTTTTGAAATAAAAAAGATCAACTTTTATTCAAAACAAACAGTTAAATTTTAATTTGTAATAAATTGATTTTTAAACAAACTGATGAATTTTCAACCATAATGATAAATCTCCGACTTGTGAGTTCATTTTTATATGAAAAGGATAAATTTTTAATTATAAGGAATAGTTGAATTTCTAAAAAAAAAATATCAATTTTCAACTTAATATTTGAATGTTTAGCCATATAGTCCAATTTCCTACGGAAGTAGTTGAATTTTTTATTTTGAAAGAACTGATTTTCAACAAAGTAGTTACATTTTTAAACTAAGACGAATTTTCAATGAAAATGATGAAGCCTTGCCTAAAAAATAATTGTTAACAAAATAATTAAGCTTTTAACCAAATACAGTTTATCTATTAACTAAAGAAAGACAAGTTGGCAACAAAAATTTTAAGGCAGCACATTAAATTGTTATTATTTTGTTGTTGTAGATAGTGGAGGTTCTTCGTTTCTAATGAATAAAATATTAAGGAATTTTATTTGAATAGCCAAGACCGAGAAACTTCATATTTAAAAAAAAAACTGTGGATTCGCTTCGGAAATATCTTTTTATTGAAAAACTTGCTAAACAATTAAACTATTTATTATGTTTCTGAATTTGACATAAAAAACTATTTGTCGGAATGAAAAGCCAAATGCACCTTTCCATTGCTCTCAAAAAAATCTAGATTCGGCTTTTTCAAAACCGTTTTTAAACAATTAGCGCATTTGTCGATCAGCCAAAAGTAAGCCAAAAGTGAGTGCACTTTGAATATTTTTGAGATCACTTCTTTCAAAATTCAAACATTTTCTGCATAGATGTTCATAGTGTTTGACCAGCCATCCGACCGTCCGCAAACATAATAAATCTCGAAATTGTGTAGGTCCTAAAAAAAAGGACGAGTTTGTTAATCAGCCATTTCGGACACAAATGCAAAAAGTGATTTCTTTTGTAAAGTTCTGCAAGATTATCCTAACAACTTTTTGAATTTTCTTGAAAAATCAGAAATTTAAATTTTGATTGCACAAAAAATAATGAACAATCAAATAACATTGAAAAAATATTAATTAATAAAAAGTTTGTGGAATAATGACTAAAGTTAGGCAAAAAAAAAGATTGATCAAAAACTGGTTATAAATGTCCTTCAAAAACCGAGCTCGCATCGCGATTGTCACGAAAATTATTAATGAAGTTTTCTATGGATAATTTTATTCGGATAATAATAGATTTAATACTTTCACGATAATTCATTCTGATAAAGGAGATATTTTAGGTTTCAATCGTGTACAAAACTACAAATTTTGCCGACGTTTCGTGAACATTGCAGTTCACTTCTTCAAGGCTGACCTGGAACTGAAGTGTCAGGTTATGTTGTTCTTATGTATACTCTTTATAGTGCCTGTCATTGGCCAGAGCACCCCACCATGGAGACTGAACGTACCTGAAATAATTAACTATAATAAAAATAGATAAATAAATATAATAAAAAAAGGAAAAAATCGCAATTAAAGAACTCAATAAGAATAAAGAAATTATAATATTACCCGCAGACAAAGGCAACACAACAGTAATAACGAATAAAGAAAACTATAATAACAAAATAATGGACCTTCTAACTGACCATACATACAAAAAACTTAAAGAGGACTCCACAAAAACAATAGTCAGTAAAACAAAAACCTTTCTAAAAAACACTAAACTTGACAGAGAAACAATATCTAAATTAATACCTACTAATCCCACCTCTCCAAAACTTTACGGCCTCGCAAAAATTCACAAAAAATACATTCTACTCAGGCCGATCGTCAGCGCAATAAACTCACCTACTTACAAGCTAGCATACTTCCTCGCTAATAAACTGAATCCTTTCACAGCTAACTCTGCTACCCGTGTCCAAAACTCTTTTGACTTTATCAAAAAGATACAACAGATTCGCATTCAACCCCAAGACATCATAGGTAGTTTTGACGTAACTTCTCTCTTTACGAAAGTACCAATCTCTGATACAATTAATATTATCAAATCTTTTTCAAACTTTCCCTCCGAGCTCATTCCTTTGATACAGCAATGTCTTAATAATTCTTACTTCTCTTTCAACAACTAATTCTATGAACAAACCTCAGGAGCAGCAATGGGATCTCCAATCTTACCTGTAATAGCCAACATCTTTATGAAACATCTAGAAACAAAAATCTTCAATCAATCAAAGCTTCAACCGGAATTCTGGTTCCGTTACGTAAACCACACTTTTGTTATCTGGCGACATGGATTAAATTAACAAAATAAGTTTTTCGATTTCATCAATCAATAACATCCTAATATCCAATTCACCATGGAAATTTAACAAAACGGAAAATTTCCTTTCTCTGACTTATTAGTTTATAAAAAATCAGATAATGCATTAGGACATGAAGTTTACAGAAAACGCACCTATACTAACAGATACCTGCATGCCTCCTTTCACTATCACTCATCTCAAAAACAATCAGTTATCAAGTCCCTTGTATACAGAGCTGTCCCCATAATAGAAAAAGATAATTTACAAAAGGAATTACAAAACATTAAACAAATTCTAATACAGAACTATTAAAGAATCAAACAAATTGATAAAGCAATAAGAAAATACACCCTAGAAAACAATTCGAAACAACCTAATAAAGAAAGAGAGAGAAAAACGACCACCGTCCTAGCCTACATTTAAGATGTCACAGAACAAATAGGTAGAATTCTCAACGTATAAAGGAACGTTAGAGTGAAGTCAGACTAAAACATTGCACACAATCAGCACTAGCTGAACATAATATCGAAACAGGACATAACATTTTATTTGATAAAACAACCGTCATCTCTTAAACACACAATATTTTTCCAAGAAAACATAGAGAAGCAATCGAAATCTCAAAGCACCCAATAATATCAATAGGGACAACGGTTATAATACCAATTCGATTTGTCTGTTCGTTATTCGTAGTTATGTACACGATTAAAACCCGAAATATTAGGTTTAAAAATGGATTATGAAAAAAAGGAAATGCAGGAACAAATGCAGGAACCGATAAATAGAGAAGCGAAAGAGAGTGACAATAGGAAGAGAGAGGAAACTAGATTAAGATTTGGATCAAAGGTTAGCCTGCGAAACGACATGCGAGAGCAAGAGACAGATTTGCTACCGTACGAAGTCTCTTTTCCCGTGTCGCCACGCACCCCACCCCAAGCTCTCCTTACAGGTGATGCACTAGACTTGATCCCGCCAGCACTTCAGCGGGCACAGAGAGTACGGGGGCATGGTCCCCTACACCCTAAACCCTATAAGGCAATTGACGCAACACTGGCACGATCCAGCGTAGGCGTATAGAGATTAGATAAGCGGTCTAATCAAAATAAAGAAAGAGAAAGGAAAACAAATAAGGATACAAACAAAGTAAATACCAAGTTACAGGCGAAAAATAAAGATAGGAATTTAGATACAGAATATAAAGGGGCATTGGAATGCAATAAAGAGAAAAAGGATTCTAAATTAAAAAAGTAGTTGGAGTAATACAAGGAATAATGCGGTAATAAATAATAATATTTCACACGTAAAAATAGAAAGGAAGAATAATTTAGAATTTTGCGAGGAAATCTCTGAAGGCATAGTAGAGTTGAATGAAGCACAACAAGTGCAATTAGTAAACTCAATTAAAAGAAACATTACTAATCAGGGAACAGAATTCAGACCAGCACATCCAACTACTTATAAAATAGATGTGCAAAAACACGAACCTATTAAGCAAATATTCTATTATGTATCGCCAAAAATTAGGGAATTTATGTATGAGGAGGTAGACAGACTTTTAGAGGAAAAAATTATAGCACCTTCTAGTAGTGATTAATAGAACCCTATAGTAATGATTAAAAACCTAACGGGAAATACAGATTTTGTTTAGATTTTAGAATAGTAAATAAAATTACGAAAAAAGATTTATACTTAATTCTAATAATGTCTGAAATATTGTATACATTAAGATCAGCAAGGTACATGTCTAAAATCGATATTTGTTTCGCATATCATCAGATACCTCTGGAGATACCTCTGGAGAAAAAGGTTCTCTAAGTACTTTAGGCTGTTGCTCTTGGTGGTTTGGAACCCACCTTTAACTGTAGGTCCCCCTTCCACCACCAAGTAAGTGTGTGGGAGGTGTGTTAAGGAATAGGAAGAAGGTGCAAGAAAAATGTAAACCTTTAGGGGACACATTAGAAGCTTCCAGTAAAGTAAATGAAAAAGGATAACAAACTGATGAAGAGAAAATTGAACCAGTTTTAAATTTGCCAAAAACAATCAAACAAGTTCAAAGACTGACTCTTAAGCAGCTTGAAATACTTTATGAAAGCGGGTCCCTTTAGAAAAAAATTATTAAAAGTTAGAGAAGTCGCTGGTAATTTATGATTCCTAAAGACAATTTGCCAAATTTGAACAGAGCATGGGTGCTCCTTATGCAAATAGGGATACTGCAGAAAAGATGGACTAGGCTTCGGTGACTTCTGGGAGCCATGGAACAATTGTTAAGAGTTTTACAGATCGTTTGTGCTTTATGGATGTCTAACAGAAATTTAAAAATATTAGAAAGGTCCTTGGTAATTCCTTACCAATTGCTTGGTACCTATGGACAATTTATAAAGTTGAAGAGGGACTTTAGTAGGTTTTGGGTTGCTTTCGGACATTTTCTTGAAGTTGGAGAAAGTGTTAGTAGTTTTGGGTGCCTAGCGACAATATATGAAATTTAGAAAAGTCGCAGATGATTTGTTGGTGCTTCAGAACAATTTACAAATGCCGATAAGGAATTGGTGTTTCTTATGCACTTAGAGATACTTTACAAAAGCTAAACAAGGATTTAGCGACTTTTTGGTTCTTTGCGACATTTCTTAAGAGCTGGAAAAGACGTTAGTGCTTTCTGGGCGTCTAGCAAAATCATATAAAAGTTATAGAGGTCGGTTAGAATTTATCGGTATTTAAAGACCATTTCCAAGACTTGGACGAGAATTCGGTGCCTCTTATAAACCTAGCGATACTTCACAAAACCTAGACAAAACTTCGGTGGCTTTTGGGATGCCTAAGGGCAATTTAAAAAATTGTAACAGGGCCTGGGGACAATGCATAGAAGGTAGAGATTAAGCTTTAGCTTATCAAGTAAACAAAGGAAAATGTAAATACGCATATTTTTGTGTTAAAATATAAAAATTTATTATAAACTGTCGGATTGCGGGTTCGATTCCCGCCTCGCACTCTGGAAGAGCCTCGGTGGCCCATGCCGTGAACACTAGCCTAGCAAGGGAGTTGTTTATCTCCGGAGAGTAGTGGGACCGGTACCTCTAGAGAAAAACGTTCTCTTAGTACTTTAGGCTGTTGCTCTTTGTGGTTCGGAACCCACCTTAAACTGTGGGTCCCACTCCCACCACCAAAAAGGGTGTGGGAGGTGTGTTATAGGAAGTTATAGGAAGAATTAATTAAATTAATCAAATTAATTAAAAGAGATAGATAATAGTATAAATGTTGGAAGGCGTTTAAAAATATTCCTCACATAGTCTGTTATAAAAATTGTTCATACTAGGGTTTTTATTATTTCCTCCAAATGAGGATTGTGAAAAGTATTCTTTGTTTCACTTCAGTCATTGTCACTAACAATGTATGAGCGTAGAACAATATTTTTAATTCCATTAGGTGAAAAATTTATATATTTGTTTGCAGAAAACGAACCTAATGGTAAAAGTATAGGAATCTAAATGATAATTATAAGGGACTATAAATATTACTAATTCCACCTTCGTTTCAGATGGTTGCTTGTGAGAGTCTTTACCATAAAATAGTAAGCTTAAATATCATAATTAAATACTACCCATTTTATGAATGTAAGATATGGCAGTTGTGTTATCTATTGTGGGGATTATTTCGCATAATTCAGTTTCCTGAAAAAAACATTCGAGGCCATATAGGGCAGCGAGTAGTTGCACGTAATTTGTATGCGACCACTGCTGTTTTTTATTACCACAACCATAAGCCTTCTCTGGTAGAGGCATTTTGTAATGTTCGATAATGTTAGGTTTTGAAATGCAGTGTCCGAATTACGATATTACCAATCCACCATTAGATGTATGACAATAGTCTTAAAGGAATGCATAACGTTTTATTGAGACGGCCGTTATTTTTTCTTAATTCAAGAAGTTTGTTTCTAACTCTAGATTTTTTTGGTATGTGGGTCTGTTTATCACTGCTGAACAAGCTGCCTTTAGTGTTTCTGCACACTGTGCCATTTTCCTAATTCTACATTTTTCCAGGTAAGCATACTTAAAGTTTAACATTAGCAAAAAGGTATTTTTGAAAAGAATTCTTGTAGCTGTCTTCCTAACTTTGACTTTAAAATGAGGTGGTTCAATAAATTCATTCAGGCCTTTGAATTTTGAAATAATTCTTTTTTCTCTATTTGATTTGTTTGTTAAAAAGTAGGGGAAAAGGAATTAACTTTTGATGGGCTTACTTCTGATCTGACATCCTAATCTCTTTTAAGGAATTGTCTTTTCGAGGTATAGGTGTAATCTGGATTTTATAATCGTCACATTCTCTCGAATTAAGGGATCAGTAGTAATCTTTGCGCTGGGAGAAAAGTATTTGAGCTTACACACACATTTCCTTATCTGTTTTTTAAAAATTTCTTCGAGGAGTTCTGGGTCATATCCTCCCTCTCCCCCAGCGACATGGTCTGAAATTCTTCCTGTCATAGATAGGGTGGGCTCTGAACATTAACTGGTCGAACTTCCAGCTAGTTGCTTTTATCCTATTTGTATTCGAGCTCTTCTTAGCTTAAGTGTCATAGCGCATAGGGTTTTGGGTTAGGCATCAGTAATTATTTGACTGCTTTTTCCGCGTTATTGGCCACCTTAACGCTTTCGTTAAAGTCATTTCGGGAGATCAGAGTACCTACGTCGGAATCTTCTGCAATTGCTTTAACAATCGGGTTTAATTTAGGGACTATGTATGTGCGCGTTGTACAAGAAAGGTCTGGGTTGTTTTCCTTTTCTGTTCCTTCAAATCGTCTGTAAGGCAAAGGAGAACTGTTGCCACTCCAGCACTTACTTAGTTAAGCCTAAGTGTTTATCTGATAGCTGTCTTTCTTCAATGCAAATAAGCCAATTGGCATCACCTCTTATTTTAGAAGCGCTTTCCTTTCTTCATGAGGGTTTCACGATTTCAGGATGTTCCTCCGCACGACGGCTAGGTACACGTTGATCTCTGGAGAATAAAGACGTAGACGCTCTCTTATGGGTGTTAAGGAACAATGACTACTATGGTATGGCGTACATCTTCTGTGACACTTACCGATCTTTTTTTCATGCGGAGTTCTCATAGAAAGATGTGCTTTAGCCTTCTTCTGAGTTCTCGTGGAACGGTCGCTATGATGACCAGATAAGTCCCGCAGAGAAAACCGTAATGGTTACTGCGCTGATCGGGTGACCGATCAATATGATTCAAGTTTAAGTAAACGTTTTTATTTAATGAAACCTTTTCTCGCAAACTTCTTCGTACATCAGACAGTACTACATTCAATTAAACTAGATCGTACTCACGGTCCTCGCTACAGTATCAAGCTAAGTGCCACTCACCACGTTCAAGTAGATAATTTTATGGTGCCTAAGGACAATTTGGAAATTTTGACGTGAAAACCTAATTCCAGTTTAAGAACCTGAACAGATAATATGTACATATTATATATAAAAAAAAACAAAATTTCATTATAAATCATGTACATTGCTAAGCTCGAAGATTTTAGGCCTTCACTGACAAACAATAAGTACAAACAAAATAATCTGGTTGATAAGATAAAATGTTATCATAATTTCAATCAATTTTCCTCTATTACTTTAATTAAAAAAGATCGCGACAACTACAAATGTTGAAAGGCGTTTAAGAATATTCATCAGCTGAACAATTTTCATAAGCAGATTTTTATTATTGCCCGAAAATGAGGACTATGATAGGAATTCTTTGTTGCACATTACTGATTCTCCCTAGTCCTGTTGGTAAATATAAGTTTATCTATTGCTTAATTTTTAATTTAGTACATTTATATGCTGAAATTTTAAAAATATTATTCTCCAAACGAACTGTGCTTTATTGATCTAATTTAATTAATTAGTTAATTAATTAATTCAGTTAAAAAAATTGGTCCTCTAATGAGTAGTAGAAAATTAAGAATTCAATTAGGCAAAATATTTATTAATTTTTTTGAGAAAAGCTTTCTTCTTGATAAAAATATATTAATTTATTTTCGAGCAAAGACAAAAACATCTTTAATGTTATTCAAACAATGAAAAAAACATTTTAACCTGTAAAACAGATTACGTAACCTTCGTTAACAAACTTGACATAACCCACTTTTATAGATTGAAAAACATTGGGTAACCAGTTTTTTTGTTTGTAAGATAAAAAAGTATATTCATGAAGTTAATTCAATAATGAGTAAAATAATTAATTTTTAATTGATATTTCACAGTATTTGAAAGAAACCAGTTACTCTTAAGTAGTTACTGATTTTTCATTATTATTATTATTCAAAATTGTGGTCGTTAGTTTTGGAAAAATTCGTTTGACTTTTTTCGATAAAAATTCATCTTTTTTCTGAAAAATTAGTTTTTACAATTGAAAATTTAGCATTTCTATTTTTTTTTACATTTTTTGTTTCTACTTAAAAATCTAACTAATTGGTTAACAGTTGAACTCATGTGATAAACATTTATTCATTCAGTTAAATAATTTCCTTGTTGGTATCAAATTAAAATTTATCTTTGAAAACTAACCTTTTTTATTGAAAATTGTTGAAATATAAAAATTTTAAAAATATTTTTGTTCACAATAATTTTTAACAAAAAATTGAGCTATTCCATTTACGATTTAAAATGTATATTTTTAGTAGAGATACAGTGAAAGTTGTGGATATAAATCTGAAAATGGTTTAGACTGCAATTTTTTCGTATTATTTTTAGGAGTAGTCAGTAATTTATAATTTAAAAATAAATTGTTAAACATAAATTCATCATTAATTTACCAAAATTCGGAGAAAATTTTAGGAGCGTCTACATTTTTCAAAAAGACACTTCTGTTGGACCACCCATTTTTGAATAGAAAAAAGAAATTCTTGACAAGCCATGTAATTAATATTTAAGAAAAAGAAAATTTTTATTTAACACCAAAAAATGCTTATTAAATAGGAAAGATAATTTTTTTAATAATGAAATCCTTAAACAAAAAATTATTATTTTCAACTAAGAAATTTTTTCTACCGGAAAGGATGAATTTCCAAACAAGTGAACTAGTTTAAAAAAGAGAAAGAATATTTAAAAAATGTATTAATTTTTAACTATAAATAGAACACATTTTCATTAAAATAGTTACAGTTTTAAACAATGAGTTAATTTTTTACACAAAAAGATGCATTTTCAACAAATTAGATAAATTTTTCATTAAATAGTTGAATTTCATACTTAAAAAGAAAATTTTTTTGGCAAAAATCAAATTGATAATGTTTCATATAAAGAAATTAGCTTATCACCAGAAAAAAATTTCCAAACAAAGATGTTCGTCAGCGTATTTTATTAAAAATTTGTCTTTTGCGATAAAATATTTATGAATTCTGTATGCAAAAAGACTAATATTTAACAAAAGTAATTTATTTTCTACTTAATATTCAAATTATTTAGAAACTAAGATTTTGATTCAGGAAAGAATATATTGAAAAAATGATCTTTTTGGATAAAAAATGAATCCACTTTTTTTTTAATTCTAATTTTTACCAAAATAAAGGGGTATTCTGCCAATTAGTTGAATTTTTTACTTGTAAAAAATAAAAAATTATACTGAAAAGAAAAAAGTTAATTTTTGATGTAAAAAAACTTAGTTTATAAACAAAAAAATAAATTTTTAATCTATTATGAAAATTTTCTATCGAAAATACATTTTTTATAAAGCTGTTTAACTTTAAAATGAGTAGATTATTTTTTTACCAAAAACGACCTTTTTTTAAAACAAATAATTAAAAAAAAGGTAAAAATATTTCATTCAAACACGATTTCCAATTTAAATTAAAAACAGCTTAATTCAACCAAAAAATGTGGGTTTTGAATCAAACTATTACATTTTCAAGTAAAATGTATAAATTTAAAGAAAACTAAAAAATTTACATTTATAAATAAAGAAAGAGTTTTAATCAAACTAAAAATAATTTTTTAATATAATACTTACATTTTCAACCAGAAAGACGAATTTTCAATAAAAAAAGGTTTTTTTAAACAAAATATTTGAATTTCGAAGCAATAGATTGAATCTTGAATAACAAGAAAATATTTATTTTTTACATAGCAGTTTTTCTTTAAACCAAGTAGTTTATTTTTGAACCGCAAGAGGTGGCTGAATTTTAAAATCAAAAACACAAGCTTTAAAAAAAGAGTTGAATTTTAAACCGAAGAGTTGCATTTCTATTCAACGAAGATCAAATTTCTTCTAAAACAGATAATTTAAAAAACGAACTTTACAAAAATATTTAGTTAAATTTTCATACAAAGAAGATTTCAGTTCATTTCTGGTAAAAAAGAATAATTTTAGACAATGAGTTAATTCTCTTCAGTTGCATTTTTGTCCAAGAAAAATAAAAATGTTACAAAGACGGTTAAAATTTGTAATCAAAAAGACAAATTTAAAAAAGCAGTTGAATATTAGTTCAAAGAGGTTAAAACTGACTTTTTGGCTCAAAAACACAAATTTCAAATAAGAAGTACATTTTTTTGCAAACAGTTGAATTTTCAACAGAAGAATAATATTCTAAGAAAAGACTTGGATTTTAACCCGAAAGGGTGAAGCGCCTCCTCCAACTACCGTAAAAAATCGTTACAAAATTTTTTGTCCCACATTTAGCTGTACGTAATTTAAGGACAGTCTCTCAATCGAATTTCTTAAATTTTAATTCAAGGAGATATAATTGCATTTTTCGCTAAAGAATGAGTTTTTAACAAAATAGTCAAAATTTTAATAACAAACGTGTAAAAAATCACTGAGAATAGAGTTTCGGAAGACGTAGACGCTCCTAAAAGTAATTAAGAAGAAGACGCATTAAAAAAAAACGTAACCATATTGATAAATGATTTTTTTCAGAATTATTTTGGCGTCGTCGTCATAGTTCCAAAATTCACTCTCCAATCGAAATTAGAATTCAGATAATCGATATTCCATATCAGCTAGCTCAAGGTTTACGTCTTCCAATAAAGCTTTGCGAGTTGGGACTAGATGATAATCAGGAGTTCATAATTGGAATAATCCTAAACGGATTTTTGTATCCATTTATAGTTCCTATTCCAAATAGCGCACGAGAACAGCCTACTTTTCAGAGAGTTAAATTGCATTTTCGTTTAATGACTGTTGACGAAATTGTAGCAATACCGCCGAATGATCCTTTAAATTGTCAATTTTGGCATAGATTCGAGTCAAAAAACACGCTTCCTGGCGAATTTGTATAATACTTCGAACGAAGTGTAAAAATCGAAGGGAGATTATTTTTTCCCTTTAGTGTGGCCGTGCGGACGTACAGGCCGTACCATGATTTAATTGTATAAGTCTCTCTTTCTGTAAGTACTTAGATAACGTAAAGTTTTCTGCTTATTTAATTTAATATAATTATATAATATAAGTTTTTAATTAAATACCTTACACAATATCAACACATATCATCAATCCAGAATTTTTGTATATTTTCTTAGATCTTATTTCTCAAATTCTTTAGCAGTTATTTCAACGATACTGAATTATAAACGGCGCTGAAGTAATTTACTTAAAAGATTTGTAGTTTATTTTATATTTTGGTGTTAAATAATTTAAATGAATAAAACTTGTTGGAAAAAAAAGCTGAGAAATGTTTTCCTAATTAATTTTTAAAATATAAATAAGTTCATCCTATTTTTAGGTAAATCAATACGTAACACAATTTTCTCGAAATATTTAGAAATATTTTTAAAGTTTAAAAAGTGTCTCCTACAATATCTTGCTAATCCACGAACCCTGGTCATTTCGAGACACCATTTGGGGTGTCAGGGGGGGGGGCTTATTGTTGATAAAGGGACCCCAAGTTGGCCAATTCAAGGGCTTTCATGCTGGCGAAGGGAATCGGCGTCGTCTCTCTGCTTCAGCTATGTCCTAGATATCAAATGGTGATAGTTGCAGATCTTAAAGAAATAGGAAGGCTAGAGATGGAATCAGCTAATGAAATACGACTTTCAGATCACTCACAGATAGACTTCGAGTTGAAATCCAGTGTACTCGTCAGCCCTAAATAGACCAGAAATCGAAGTAGAACGGACTGCGTTCAGTTTTCCATGGATCTGAGAAGTACACTTTTAGTGGAGCCGAGTTAAATCAGAGACGTAGATACCCTGGAGATGGTGTTCAAGATTTCCACGGATTTTATCAAATCTACTTATGGAGGTAATTTTCGACCTTTGAAAGTCCGAAAGGCTGCGAAAATACGCTGGTTGAATGGCAAGCTCGAAGAGCTTCGCAGGGAAATCAGAGAGAGTTTAAGATGTGTCAGTGCTAGCAAAAGGAAAGAATTATGGGAATTGTGGCCCAACTTGCCTCTAAACGGTGGCTGATCATCGATATTGCTACCCCACCTAGGGTCAGGTGGATTCTAAAGTCCTCCAGGCCTTACATGTCTTCTGATCCGGATGACATATATCCAGGATTTGTACATAGGATTGTAGAAATCATTATAGGGCTAATTGTCAGTATTTGTAGGCCTAGCAGGACGTCAGATTATGTTCCTAAGACATGAAGGGTTGCAAAAGTAGCTTTAATTCCAAAGCAGGCAGGATAGGTTATACTGCACGACGAAGTTCCGTCCCATTACCCTTAAATTTCCGTCCTATTAAACCTTTCCTACTAACAGCAGTGGAAAGACTCGTGGACAGATATATCGAGTATAAGGTCTTGGCAAATAGGCCACTTCATAAGCAACAACACCTAATTAAAGGACAACTAAGGCAGAAAGGCTCTATAGATTAAAGCGTTTATGGACATCAAAGGAGCCTTTAACTACGCCTTTGTAGAGATGATCAGGACGGACATGATCGCACATGGTCTACCTATTTTAGTCGTGGAATGGACCTGCCACATGTTGGCCAACTTTATGTGAAACCGTTGACTGGAGATGTTCGAAGGAAGGTGTTTTATCGCCCCTGCTATGGTGCTTGGTAGTGTGCATCTGCTCACGAGTCAGGACCACCAAGTTAAAAGCTATGCGGACGATATACTGTTTATCGTGCATGGTCAGCATCTGGACGATAATTGCTCTGTAAATCAATCCGAGTGAGACGGCCGCAGTTGTATTCATCAGAAGGTATAAGTGGAGAACCACAAGTAGGTTAAAACTATTGGGGAAACAACTGGAAGTAAAAGAACAAGTCATATATCTGGGAGTGATTTTGGATAAGAAGCTGTCATGGAACCAGCACCTTGCAAACAAGTGCAAAAAGCTACAAACGACACTTTGGCTCTGTAAGAGAGTAAATGGAAAAAGCTGGGGCTTGAAACAAGAGACACTTATGTGGATCTACACAGCGATTCTGCGATCCATGCTTACCTTTGCAATGATGGTCTGGTGGGGCAGGGTCGAACTGTCTACTGTGAAGTCTTAAATCAGGGAACTGACTCTGAGATAGCGAAGGAGACCACTGGTTTACAGATGGCTTCAGGAAGAAGGAGAATAGAATTGGCTTTACTATCGAAATAGGGTCCTACGCCACACTTCTTTAATCTGAGAATAATCCTATGCCCTAGTGCGCCTGTGAGGCAAAGAATTACGGCAATAAAAGAAATATTCGTATCTGCTCAGACAACAACGATGCTATAATGGCAACGAATGGCACAACGAACACGTCGCTACTAGGTTAGGACTGCTTTGACGCACTGAAAAAGCTAGCGAAAGACAACCGAATCACTCTGATTTGGTTCCATGGAAACAGCGGCATCAAGGGTAATGAGATCTTGGACATAAAATAGGGCTTAAATAAAGTTCATAGGTGGCTAATTATATTATACGCTATTCTTATGCAGTATAAAATGTGCAAATGTTAATTTAAGTTTTTAAAAATCTTCTATAATTATATAAAAATTATTTGATATTATTATTTTGTTTTAAAAATTATTCTTAGAAAGTGAAAAATTGTATTTTTTTTTCGTCCTGAGGTAGTTTTAAAGGGCGAATTTTTAATTTCAAAACAGAATCTAAAAGTGATAGCCTTGTAAAATTAAACTAAAAGATCATTAGGTGATACAATCGCTTCCGACAAGGAAAGTGTGAAATACTTCATTTATTCAATTTTGATTCAAAAATCAACATTGTGAAACATGTTTTATGTTTGACAGCACTTTCATCAAAGGCTGCACAAATCATTTTCGTCGGCTCAGCTGCATTTTTTTTAATCAAAAAAGAATAAAGTGTTTTAAATGCTCTTTGCCAGAGGCAATTGTGTTTTCTCATGATTTTTCGGCTTAAGTCTGCAGTGACGCCACCTATTATATTGCGTTTTAAATCGTAAGTGTCTTCCTTCAAAACTACCTTAGAACACCGAATAAATTTGTAGAACTAGTATTTTCTTTTTTCTTGGTTATTTAAGTTAAACAGGGCGATGATAATTCTTGAGCGACTTGGGAAAATTTTTCGACATGTCTTTGATGTTTCCTAGGTGCCTTAAAATAACTTATTGAAGTTGCACAGGAACTTTGTGGTTCCTGGGTGAGTTGAGACTATTTATAATTGTTTCATAGAGTTTTACTAGTTTCTGGTTGCCTGCGAAAAACTTATGATTTTTGGACACGGTGTTGATGTTTCTTGGGTGTGTTAGGACAATCTATGATTTTAGTTCAAGATAAACACTTTATTACAACTTGTCGGAGTTAGACACGGTATAAGTGGATTTTGATTTTCTAAGTAGAATTGATGACTTTTCGATATGGCAGTGGTGGTCTTTGGATACCTTAGAATAATTTATGATTGTTTCACATGACGTTGTTGTTTCATGGATGGCTCAAGATCTTTTTTTGAAGTTAGTCAGGGAATTGATATGTACGGGTGACTTGGGATAGTTTATGATTGTTGGGCAAGAAATTTATTGCAATTCATTGAAGATCAAAAGGGCATTGGTAATTCTTGGTCGGATAAGAACAGTTACTGATTTGCGAACAGAGCGCAGCTAATTCTTGGGTGATTTAGGACAAGTTACGATTGTAGTTCAAGGTGTTTATGCTTCTTCAATGCTGTACTAAATTTCATTGAATTTCGACACGACATTAGTGGTTTTTGGTTTGCTTAGAACAATTAATAACTTTTGAAACTGGTATTGGTGGTCTTTGAGCGCTTTAGGACAATTTCTGATTCTTCCACATGATGTGAATGTTTCTTAAGTGCTTTACAATAACTTACTGAAGTTCTTTAGCGGATAATTATTTCTTGGGTGACTTAAGATTGTTTATGATGTCGGACAGTTAAGTTGTTGTTTCTCAAGTGTCTTTTTATAATTCATTGAAGTTTAACCGTGCGTTAGTGGTTCCTGGTCTGTGTCTTATAGCAATTGACTGAAGTTGGACAGGGCCTTGGTATTTCTTGGGTGCATTAAAACAATTGATTTAAGTTGGACAGTGTGTTGGCTATTCTTGGCTACTTTAGGACAATATATGATTGTTAAACAAGGCATTGGTGGTTTCTGGGTGACTTGGGAAACATTATTTTTGTTGGTAAGCACGTTGGGGTTTTTTTAGGGGCCTTATTACAATGCATCGAAGTTGAACACTGTGTTAGTGCTTTTTGTTTTTCTAAGTACAAGTTATGATTTTTGAACAGGATTTTAATGTTTTTGGATGCTTTTAAATTGTTTGCGATTGCTCAACGAGGCGATAGTGAGGCTGGGATGCCTATCAACGAATAATTGCAATTAAAAAGGTGCTAGTGGTTTTTTAGTGTTGATGAACAACTAATTGAAGTTAGATATGATTTTGGTAATTCTTGGTTGCCTTGTAACAACTGATTCAAGTTGTATCAGGTGTTGATGCTTAATCGCTCTGTCAGGACAATACTATATGATCGTAGAACGTGCTGAGATGACTTGCAACAACAGATTAAAATTTGAAAGACAGTTAATGGTGTTTGGGTAATTTAGGGAAACTTATTAAGGTATGGCCGGCTGTTAGTGGTTTTTGCATGCTTTATGACAATTTATGGTTTCTGCTCAGGGCGTTTGTGTTTATTGGATGTCTTATAATAATGATTTAAAGCTGGAGACGATGCTGATAGTTCTTCGATGCTTTAGAACAACTGATTAAAGTTGTGCATGTTTCTGGTGATACTAGGGTGCTTTAGGACAATTTATGATTCTTGGGCAGGTTGGTGGTGGTTCTTAAGTCACTTAAGACAACTGATTATTGTTGGTTTCTTGTTGTGTTTATTGGATGCCTTATTTTAATTTATTGTATTTATACATGGTATTAGTGGGTTTTGGTTGCCTGAGGAGAATTTATGATTCTTCGATTCTTGCTTATTTTTTAAATCCTGCGGACAATTAATAAAAGCTGGACATTGAATTTTAGTGCATGGATCTGAAAAGAGAAAATGGATATAGTTTTTTATAAGAAAAGAAAAATTCATTATAAGGTCTCTACTTAAGAAAGTTCGAAGTTTTCAGGTCTTTATCAGCACGAGGTTATGGAGCACTAAATCTTCTTGAAGAATAGATAAAATGTTAGCAAGATTCCAATAAATCTTTTACATTTTGCATACAAGCTGATAGCAACTGGTATAAATGCTGAAGAGGTTCAAAAATATTTATTAGTGAGACTCTTATGAACAATTTTCATTAGCACGTTTTATTTTATAAAGAAAATGAGGACTTTAATGTGTATTCTCTTCTCTACTTTATTGATTCTTCCCAAACCTATTGGTGAGCATAATTAAATGTAATAATTAAATAAATTATAGTAAAGTGATTCTTTGAGGCGTAGTAGAAACTGACTAACTAATTAAGACAAATATTTATTAATTTTTATGCAGAACAATATTTTTTTAGTTAAAATGTATGTATATAATGGAATTGGAAAAATTATGTATAAGAAGTTTGTAAGAATGTGATACTTCGCAATTAGTAAAGCTTGATAAAAGAAAATGATTCTGTAACATTTTTATCTTTATAAAAACAATGACAAGTAAATGTCAAAACATTAAACAGTCAAGATCACCTTCACTAACTGACATTCTTGACATAAATTATCATTGCTTCAGAATTAAGAACGTTAAATAATCTATTAGTTTTTGAAGTGATATAAAAACTACAAGTTATTAAATTGATTTAATCATTAATATAATTAGCATTTGCATTTGCATTTTAAACTTCTATTTTGTTTGGTATCAGAAAAAATAGCGTTTCTTTGGGGTTACCACAATGACCCCTTAAGAGCGTTTTAACTTTCCAGTAAGCCTCATTTTAAACCATCCTAATATATGAATTTTCAAAATACAATAAATGATGTATCTTCCTCATGAAAAACGATTTTTAATAAAAGGGACGAACTTTTCACAAAGCACTTGAAATTTCAACAGAAAGAGATTGCCCTCATAAAATAGTTGAATTTTCAAAAGAATAAATAAACTGCTAAGAAAACATTGGAAATTTTAACCAATAGCGGAATTTTTAACAAAAAAGTTTAATTTGAAAAGAAAAAGAATCGTTAATTAAAGAAATATATTTCTATCGAGGTAGTTACATTTTGAATAATTTAATTGAATTTTTCATAAAAATAGATGACTTTTTAAAACAATACTAAAATTTCTGTGCAAAAAAGAGTTAAAAAAACTGAAATTAACATTGGGAGATATGTGGATACTCTAACAAGTGACTGGGATAAATTTACATTTAGAATCATTATTGATAAGATAACTGTTTTCTTTATCATGGTGAAACGTTAATGATAGGTAGTTTCTTTTTTAAAAATAATGTACGCATCCAAGATTATTTTTCTTTCAGAATTAGCTTGGTTTCGTCATAAAAGTTCCAAAATTCATCCTGCAATTGAAATTAATCTCCGCATGATCGCAGTTCCAGTGCATGCAGCTAATCGTTTACAATTACCAAGAGACCTTTGCGAGGTTGGACTAGATGAGTCTCACGAGTACATAATTGGATTAATCTTACATGGATTTTTGTTTCCATTTGTAGTCCCCATTCTCAATCATGAACATGAACTGAATGTATTTACAAAAGTTAAATTACACTTGCGTTTCAACATTGTCGACGACATTGTCCCGATACCGGAGAATGATTCTTTAAATAACCGATTTTTTAGAAGATTTGGGCCAAAAAACAGGTCTCCTGGCTTGTTAATGTAATAATTGAAACTGAGTGTATAAAGAGAAGGGAAAACATTTTTCAACATTGAAGTGTGGTCGTGCGGCTTACAGACCGCACCATGCTTTGAGATGTGGCTCCCTAACTTCGCTGGTGTAAAAAATTATGAAAATAAACATTCTTAAAAAACTATCCTACAAATTTTAATAGATAGAGTGTTGCTACAATCACGTATTTAGTAGGTTTAATTTTATTATTTCTTCAGCTGATATGTCAACGACTGTAAATTATAAACGGCGCTAAAGAAATTTAATTTCACATTTATTTATTTGTATTTTTATACCCTCTCGTTTAGACGAACGCAAACGTAAAATGTAAACAATATGCTTACAAGTGCCCCGGTTATTGTGGCTCATATTTTATTGTAACGATATAAAAGTTATTTAGAAAAATAAAAATTGCTGCAAACAAAATATGTTTAGAATATTTTTTTAAGTTTGATAATTTTAATTAATTAATTATAAATGATTATAGTTTTGTGTGGCAATCTTAAAAAATATGTATCCTGTCCTAAATTTTTCGTAGTGCTTAAAAATCTTAAATGATTTTTGAACCCTTGTTAAATAGTTCAAAATTTTTACTATATTTTGAAATAATTAAGGGACTATTAGCCCTACGATAGCTTGCGACTATTTTAAAAAGTTTGACAGGAAATTAGGGCTTCTTGGGTAAATGAAGTTAATTTTTTATTTTTGTACAAAGCCGTGGTGGAATTTAGATAATTAGGGAAAATCGATTAAAGCTGGACCGTGCATTCGTATTTTTTTTGCCTAAAGAAAATTTATGATTGCAGCAATTTGATTTATGATCTTTTATGGCTTTAAAATAGCTTAGGATAATTTATTTTTGTTGAGCAGGGTGTTAGTGGCTCTTGGGTACTCAGGACAATTTATTGAAGATTGACAATATGTTATTGTTATTTTATTGCCTAAGGACAATTTTTGAATCTTGGGAAGGGAGTTAGTGGTTCTCAGCTAACTTGGGACTATGCATGATTAATGAACAAGCCGCTGGGGATTTTTGGCTACTTTAGGATAATTTATTAAAACTGAACACGGCTTTATTGTTTTTTGGTTATTCAAAGGCACTTTATTAAAGTAAAACAGGACGTTCGCGGTTTTAGCTTTAGGATAATGTATATGGCTGTTGCAAAATTCTTTTCTGATTGTTTGATAGAGCTTGATTTCTTCTTAGATAACTTGGGACAAATTTTATTTTTAGATATAGGTATGGTTGTACTTAAATGCTTTAGGACCGTTCATGATGTTTATACAGGTTTGTGGTAGCTATTGGGTGCCTAAAAAAGTGAATTGTAATTGGACAGGGCTTTAGTGATATTAGGATGCGCAAGGACAATTAATTGAAGTTGAACAGGGCGTCACTGGTATTTAGTTGCCTGACGAAAATTTTTTAAATTTTTGAAAAGTTGACACAATTTATGAATGTTGAATAGGGTGTTGGTTATCTTTAAGCGCCTCAGCACAATTGATTAAAATTGAATAGGGCGTTAATGGTTTTTGGTTACTTAAGGACAACTTGTGATTCTTGGATCAAACGTTCGTGATTCTTGAGGGCTTTAGGACAATTAGCATTTGTAGCTACTACTTAATTGTAGCCCTACTCAATTAGCATTGAGTAAGGCTCAAATGGTATTTGGTTACCTAAGGGCAATCAATTGAAATTTAACTGGGCGTTAGTTATATTTAGTTATTCCATGACAATTTTGGTGAATTTTAGAACAGTCGAGAGCATTCATAATTGTTGGATATGCAGTTGGTTATCTTTAGGTGCCTCAGCACAATTGATTAAACTTGAACAGGGCGTTAGTTGTTTTTGTTTACTTAAGGTCAATTTAATAAAATCGAAGAGAGCGTTAGTGATTCGTGGGTAACTTAGGCAATTGATTAGAGTTGAAAAGGACTTAATTGGAATTTTGTTACGTGAGGAAATTCTTTGTTTGATAAGCCTTTAGTTGTATTTGATTTTCCAAGAACAATTTATTATTGTTTCATAGGGCGTTGGTGTGTAAGGGTACTTTGGGAAAAAATGTGTTTGCTGGACAAGGCTTTAATTGTTTTTGGGTCCTTCAGGACAATTTATTACTGCTGTGCAGAGCGTTGGTGGTTCTTAGATCAGTTAAGTCAATATATGATTATCGGACAGAACGTTGGTTGTTCTTGTGTCACTAACTAAATCTCATGTACAGGGTGCTTCAGGTCAATTTATGATTTTTTTACTGGCCTTTTGTTGGTTTTAGGGTACCTTTGAACAATTTATGATAGTTGGTAGGACATTATTGGGTTTTGATTGCCTAAGAACAATTGATTACTTTTGGACATGGTGCTATTAGTTCTTAAGTGTTTTAGGACAATTTTTAATGGTTGGGAAGGATGGTGCTGGTTCTTGAGTGCCTTAAAACAATTTATTAAAGATAGACAGGGAGTCGGTGTTTTATGGTTCTTTAAGATAACGTACGAGGAGACCACATTTTTTCTAACTTATAGTATATAGGAAGGATATTCATTGAATTTAAGGAATTCGTGAAATTGGCGGAATTAAATGAATTTAAGGAATATAATGCAATTTTTGAAATTCGCGGAGTTTACAAAATTTAATAAATATATATAATTGATTGAATTCAGGTAATTCACTCAATATATGAAATTCTCAGAAATTATGAATTTAACCAAATTTCAGAGATCTAGTGAACTCATTGTATTTTATTAATTCCACGAATCCCGTGAATTCAATGAATTCCTTGAATTCCGTCAAATAATTCAATTCTATGTATTCCTTGAATGCTACACATTCATAAGTTCCTTAAATTCCACAAATTCTGTTAATTTATTAAATTCCGCAAATTTAAAAATTCTGTTAATTTCTTAAGTTCAGCAAATTCCTTCAATATCATGAATTTTGTGACTTCTGTGAATTTTATGAATTCCGTGCACTTTCTGAAATCCGTAAATACTATGAACCTTAAAATTCCTTAAATTCCGTTAATTCCATCATTTCCACGATTTTTCCAAATTCCGTTAATTCCATAAATTTTGTGGAATCTGCAAATTTCGTCAATGTCATACATTCCATGTTTTTTTTAATTCAGTGAATTTCGTGGATTCCATAAAATCGATGAATTCCGTGAATTCCACAAATCCAATCATTCCGTGGTTTAAATGAGTTATTTATTATAAGTCATGTATTCCTTGAATTCCGTGAATTCCATGAATTACATAAATTCCTTGAATCTCACGTATTCATTTAATTTCATGAGTTCCTTATATTCCACAAATTCTGCTAATTCCTTAAATTCCGTAAATTCCTTCAATTTCATGAATTTCGTGACTGCTGTAAATTTAATTATTTTCGCAAACTTCGTGAATTCTGTAAATTCCATAATTTCCGCAAGTGCCATAAATTTCGTGAATGCCTTCAGTTGCAAGATTTCTGCGAATTCCGTTCATTCCATGAATTTCGAGCATTCTGCGAATTAGTTCAAATTCATAAATTCCATGTATTTTTTTAATTCAGTGAATTTCGTCTGAATTTCGTCAATTCCGTGAATTCCGCAAATGCCATTATTTCGTTGTTTTAATGAATTATTTTAATTCATGTATTCCTTGAATTCCGTGAATTCTGTAAATTCCATGAATTTAGTAAATTACATGAATTCCACGAATTCTGTGAATTCCGTATAATACATCAATTCAATGGATTCCGTGAATGCAACAAATTTAGTGTATTTCGTCATTTGAGTCAATTCCTTGAATTACATAAATTCCTTGAATCCCAAATATTCTTGAGTTCCTTAAATTCCAGAAATTCTACTAATTCTTTAAATTCCGTAAATTCCTTTGATTTTATGAATTTCGTGACTACTGTGATTTAAATTAATTTCGTGAACTTCGTGAATTCCGTAAATTCCATAATTTCCCCAAGAGCCATAAATTTCTTGAATGCCTTCAGTTGTACGATTTCTGCGAATTCCGTCAATTTCATAAACTCCATATATTTTTTTTAATTCACTGAATTTCGTGGATTCCATAAACTCGATGAATACCGTGAAATTCGTAAATCCAGTGATTTCCGTGGTTTTAGTATATTGCCTTAATTCAAAAATTCCTTGAATTTGGGTTATTCCGTGAATTCCATGAATTCTATAAATTTCGTAAATTACTTTACCTCCATGAATTCCGCGAATGCTGCGATTTTTGTTAATTCCTTAAATTTCTCGATTCCAATGATTCCGTGGTTTGAACGAACTACTTTAATTCATGTATTCCTTGAATTCCGTGAATTCCGCGAATTTAATAAATTATATGAATTCCAAGAATTTCGTAAATTCCTTGATTTCCGAAAATTCCATGAATTTCAGGAATTCCATACATTTGTGAGATCCTCTAATTTCATGAATTCCGCGAATTGCTTTAATTTAATGAATTCCATCAAATTCTTAATTTCTATAAAACCCGCGAATTCCG
Source organism: Druon quercuslanigerum (assembly GCA_010014905.2). Lineage (NCBI taxonomy): Eukaryota > Metazoa > Arthropoda > Insecta > Hymenoptera > Cynipidae > Druon > Druon quercuslanigerum. Next base: position 86,217 of record JAAAKG020162719.1, read on the forward strand.
CAGTTTTCGTAAATCCCTTGAATTCCGTGAATTCCATGAATTCCATAAAATTGAAAACTTACCTTTCTTAAATAAGAATTTTACTGTTTTGGTTCAAAATTCACGTATTTTGCATAATATTTTGTGCTTTCAGCTATAAAATTATTCTTTTTGTTTAAACATGCATCTATTTTCTTTCAAATTTAACCCGTATGCGTAAATTTGAACTGCTTTGTTAAAAATTCATTTATTTAAGTGATAATGCATTAATTTTTATTTATTTTTTTCTGTTTGATTATTTGATTATTATTTTTAAAAATAGTTTTAGTTTAAAAAAAGATTGCTTATGCTCACTAAAAATTATAATTCTTCTACAAAGGAATAAGTTTTAAAATCAAATCCTTAAATATTCGATGAAAGAGTCGGTTTTTTATTTGTTTATTATTAACAAATCAGTATAATTTGCAAACAAGTAATCTATTTTTTAAAAACAGATGACTTTGAAAAAAATTTGTGAACAAGAAATTTTTAAAAGAAATTAAAAATTCGATATATATATTTTTTCACGGATTTTAACCAATAACGGAGGATGATTCTTTAAATGGTCAATTTTTCTATGGATTCGCTCCATGAAACAGATTTTTAGGCTAGTTTGTACAATTAATCAAAATAAGTGTGCCTGCGTAAGGGAGCCCATTGTTTAACGTTTAGGTTAGTAGGTGCGGTCTATTGGACTGCACCTCCACACTTGATACCTCCAGTATGTGGATCTCTCTTACCTATGTAGTAAAAAATTATCAATAATAAAAGTTGATAAAAATATACTGCGTATTTTTTAAAATAAAAATCTCAAAAAATTAAAATACTCAGAATTTAATCACATTTTTGGGTATTTTTTTCTAGCTTTATTTTCTTGAAATTGTTAGCAGTTATATTAGCGATAGTAAATTGTAAGCAATACTAAGGTACTTTGATTCTAGAATATTTGACTTTATTTACATAGTTTCTCGTTCACACGCATAGAAATTATATTTCGATGAAACAGTATTCAGAAAAATAAAAAATGTCGCGATAAAAGTTGCGAAACGTGTTTTTTTTTTAATTTTTTAATTGTAAATAAGTTAAATTGATTATTAAGAAAATCCTGAGAGATAATTTCATCAAGATAGCTCAATGGAATAAATATTTTTTTATCCTAAAACGGAAATGTCGCGAAGTACCAAAATAATCCCGGAAGTCTTCTTTTCGGCTAAAAATTAAAATTTTAGCTAATCCACGGCCTATGAAATCAATTATCTGCTATGATCAATACGACTACAATCTCTGTCAGATAATAATATATTCAACATCGAATTTTTTTTTTTTGAAAAAAGATCTTCTCTTTCGCTCCACTGGGAAACGAACCACATAACTTTTGATTGCCAGTCGGGTGCTTTTCCCATAAGCTACTAGAAATATTGAAAGAAGAACCTAGTAATACACGCATTATTTTTTAGAATAACAGAAATTCTAAAAATCTTTTCAGACTAGATAAAGCGATGAATTAAACAATTGTTTAATTAAATTTTTTAGGGTGATAGCCGTTTTTTTAGAAATACACAAATTATTTTTTCAGGTTTTACAAGTTAACTTTTTCAAGGAATCTGCATAATAATCCGAGAATAAAAAAACTCTTAACGTCTTTATATACTAGATGCAGCTATAAATTAAATTTTTTTATAATAATTAGAAATACAGAGCTAAATTTTTTTACTTAAATCTTGTCAAGGCTACAAGTAAAAATAAATCTTAACTTATAATGACCTAACCCAGAATATTAATCATTAAAATTACTGATAATTCTTGAAAACATATTACGCCTGATATTCATAGAAACATTATTCATCACATACATGTGAATCAATCCAAATTTTCTATAATTCTATCCCTTTTTTCAAATTTATAATTTTATATTTATAATTTAAAGTGTGTTTACAGCTGTGCATTGTATAAAACGTACAGAATTAATTACTAAATATTCAGTAGATAACATTTTTACGCAACATAAAATAAATATGAATCTTTTTATTTGATAAGATAGCAACTAGTATAAATGTTGAAAGAATTTAAAGTATACACTTTAGTTAGTCTCTTTTAAAAAATCTTTATAGGCTGATTTTAATTAGTTCAACATAATGAGGGCTCTGCAAGCCATTCTCTGTATCACTTTAGTGATTTTTACTAATTCTGTTGGTAAGTATAAATATATCTTTAATTTAAAGTGTATTTTGAAACATAGAATATTTTTCCCCTTAAATTAGAAAATTATTTTTCTTCTAATGAACTGTGCTCAATAGATTTTATTAAAATATTTAATTAATTCCACTAAGAAAAAGTGATCAACTAAAGAGTTGGAGAAAATTAATAAGCAAATTAATGTTTTAATCATTTAGCAGCGAAATAATTTATAAGTCAAAAATTATTAAATTAATTGATTCTCACACTTCATATAATAATTAAAAAAAAGTTACAGAAATGTGATACGTGGTAAGCAAAAAAGCAAAGCTGTTGAACAGATTACTTCATCTCAACCAACAAACTTTATTGAAATAACTAATTGCTGTAACATGAAGAACGTTGAATAATCAGCAAAATTTTTTCAATACAAAATAATAGCTCTGATTTATTAAACAATAAATTTTATTTATTAACTCAGAAATTATATTTTATCTGAAAATGAACAGATTAAACAATGAGTTACTCGATAAAATGTTCCTTTTAAAAATAAATTACGAATATACATTAATTGAACGTTAATTATTTGGTGGTTTGAAAAAATGAAAAAAATGAAATTAAATTAAATAATAATAATAAATTAATGTTATAATAATATGTTATAATATAATACAAATATAATACTGTTATAATAATAAATTAAAAAATAAAAAATGTCTAAAAAAAGTTCTACTCTCGTCACTCTACTGGGAATCGAACAGAAAGTTTCCGATTTCCTATCGGGTGCTTTTCCACTAAGCTATTTAGGAAAACATAAAAAATCCTTTTTCAGAAATATACGCTATCTCAATCCGGCTGGTGAATCTGTAATAAAATAGCTTACAGGAAACTACATTATCATCAGACAGTTACCACCCATGAGTGTAGATATATTTTTTATTCCCGTCAAAAGAACAGCCTTTAGATTAAATTATCTCTTCAAATAACAAAAAATACTTAACGTAATTTTTAGGCTAGACGGAAAATAAATTTTTATATTAAAAAAATTAATTTTTTTCTAAAAAAAGATCTATTCTCGTCGCTCTACTAGGAATTAAACCATTGAACTTCCGATTGCTAGGTGGTACATTTAAGATAAAAGTAACTGAAGTGAATATTTATTATCATCAATATACAATATATATATAACAATATACAATTTTTTTTCAAACTTCTTTTTCCTATTCCCCATATCTGTTCCACTACCCCTGCTGCTTTTTTATCCTTTCACTTATATGAACTCTATGATCTTCATTCCTTTGCAAAATATATGCTAAATATTTAAACTCCTTCACTTCTTCTAGCTTTATACCCTTCCATCTCCCCGTCCATTCTTTTTGTCTCCCCCTCCTTTTCAAAACCTTATTATCTTTCTCTTTTCTACATTTAAATTTATTTTTTTCCCATCCAAGTATTTCTCTATTCCTGTAATCAAGCCCGACATCCCGTCTTCATCCTCTGCCATCAGCACTATGTCGTCTGCGTACGCCAGTGTATATATCCTTTTCTTCCCTATCCTAACTCCTCCCCAACCTTTCCTCCTCATTTCTTTTTCCAAGTCTGATATTAATATATTAAATGAAAGCAAGCTCAGAGGACATCCTTTTCTCACTCCTCTCACTAACCGTAAACTATTTCCTACTTGATCTTCTATCTTTACCCTGTTTTTTGTCTCTTTAAAAATTTCCGACACTCTCTTTATTAATCCCTCTCTTATCCCTTTTTTCAACATAACTTTTTCTATCTTACCTCGGTCTAATGAGTCAAATGCTGCCTTTAAGTCCACGAACATTGTTATCATTGCCCCTTTTTCCCTTTAAGTCCTCTTATTTACTAGATAGTTCAAGACATATATGTTGTCCATCAACCCCCTTCCTTTCCTGAACCCGGTCTGATTCGGCGACTCTATCTTTTTTCCTCAACTTCTTTCTTCAATCTCTCAGACAGAACAGTATACTTTATACAGTGTTGGCATCAGAGTCACACCCCTATAATCCTTAACCTCCTCTCCATTGTCTTTCTTTACTAT
>JAAAKG020162720.1:0-55555 GCA_010014905.2 Druon quercuslanigerum
TGACAAAAAAATGACAAAATTAAATAAAAAAGATGAAATTTATATTTAAAAAACAATTTCAAAACGAAAAAGCCCAATTTTCAACAAATAAAGATTTCTCACTCAAGAAAGAAATAAATAAAAATAAAAAAGATCGATCTTAATTAAATGGTACAGTTACTTTTATAGTTAAAAAATTACGTTTCCTATAAACAGTTACATTTTCAACAAAAGACATAAGCCTTTAATAAAAAAAAAATTGTTAACATTGCAGTTTGACTCTGGCCGTATTAGTTGAATTTACAATCTAAAAAGACGCATTTTTAACCAAAAAGAATGACTTTTTAACAAAATTGTTGAACACTCTACTAAATAGTTTGTTTTTTTTTTTTTTTTGAAAAAGGTTGATTTTTCTCTTAAAATAGGTAAATTTTTAATTTAAAAAAAATTGTTGAATTTTCATTGAAAAAAGATTCCAGTTGACTTTTCAAAATCAAAAATTAACTACTCAATCAAAAATTAATTCAAGATAAAAACAAATTTTTTCCTATTTTAGACACAATTTCAAAGTTTTCAAATTTATTTATTCATTTTAAATGAATAAATGTCTTTTCTACTATAAAATATAACTGTTTAATAAAATACTTGAATTTTTAACATAATAATGACAACATTAAATAATAGAAGATAAAATTTATTTTTAAAAAACCATTTTAAAACAAAAAAGACAAATTTTTGAATAAATAAAGATTTCTCACTCAAGAAAGAAATAAAAGTTGATCTAAATTGTTAAACCTTTAAGCCAAAAGACAAATTTTCTCTACAAACATTAATTTTCAACCCAAGAAAATATATTTTTTTTTTACAAAAAAGGAGAATTTTTGACTAAGATTTTAGATTTTCTATGTCAAACAATTCTGTTTCAAATTGTTTACTTTTAAGTATTTCATTCAAATTTATTCGTCTTAAATGAAGAGTGAAATTTTGCTCAATATTAAATCATTATTATTTGCCTTAATTATTAAATTTAAAATTGAACGGGATAAGAATTGAAAATTTTAGACTGAAGAATTTGCTACAAAAAAGATAATTTTTTACCCCGAAAATATTAAATTTGAACACTAAAGTTCATTTTCAAACAAGTTCTTGAATTTTTAACACAAAAAATGCATTTTTACCCAGATCATTTTCAAAAAAATAGTTCAATTTTCCACAAAAAAAGATTTTTCAGTTTAGTTAGGAAAAAAATTTGACTACATTAAACCCAAAAATATTAATTTTTTACCAAGATCAATTTTCTTTAAAAAAAGACGAATTTTCAGGTAAAAAAATTCTTTTCAACAAAATAGTTCAATTTTCAACTAAAGAAATAAATCTTTAACAAGAAAATAAATTCTTAACAAAATATTTCAACTTCCAACGAGATATTTGAATTTTCAACCCATAGAGGTGAACTTATAACGAAATAAATGAACCAACGACCAAAACAGATTAATTTTCAACCAAAAATTTGCCTTTTTAACCAAAAAGAGACGCAATTTCTAACAAAAGAGATGAATCCTCAACCAAAATAGATTAACTTTTAACCAAACAGTTGAACTATTAACCTGAAAATATGAAGTTTCACAAAAAAAAATATTTTTCAAGAAAATAGTTAAATTTTCGACCAAGGACAGGAATCTTCAACAACAAAGACGAATATTTAATACAACAATTGATTTTTCGTACCAAAAATTGGACTTTTTACAAAAATACTAGTATTTTCCAAAATAATTAAATCTGGTTTTCAGTCTAAAATATTCTGTTTTTCATACATTAAAAAAAAATCAATTAAAAAAGAACACTTTTTAAAATTTTTGAAATATTTTACTGCTTAATTAAAATGAGTATTGATTTTGTTAATTAATTCAAATATTCAAAACTAAAGAATTTAAAACTGAGTTCATTGCACTAGAAAGCCATTAATCATTAAAATTAAAGATTGCTAAATTTATCTTTGATCGTTACAATTTGTATATTCCCAGTTTCTAAACTTTAACTGATAAGTGAAAGTCCTAAATTTGGTTTTATAAATAATAATTTAACCATTAATAATTTAAAACGAGGTAAAATTGAAATAATTAAATTTAAATGTATTTATGTACAAAAAACGTTTAAATTGCAAAAGTCTTATTTTTTTAAATAGAAGAAAATATGACATTTAATTTTTCTGCATAACGGAAGGGGAACTTTTTGTTTTTACATTTTTATTAAGTTTAAAGCGGGCAAATTTAAGGGGGCAATACTTTTAAGGTTCTTATTGAGTTTGAAGAAAATAAATGTTGGTTTTTAATTTTTTCTGAATTGGAAGAGGGAAATTACTTTATTTTAAAGATTTTTATTGAGTTGAAGAAAGGAATTTTCGATTTTTCATAAATTGAAAGAGAAAAATTTGTTTGATTTGAAGATCTTTATCGGAGGTAATTTGTATTGTAAATTTTTTTGAAGTGGAAGATCATTTTTGGTTTTTGAACCTTTTTATTGAATTAGCAAGTTTTAAAAACTTCCATTTCATACAAGCATTAAACAATTTTTAAATTTCAAATTAAAATGTTCGAAATTTAACAAAATTCCACTTTGAATTATTTAATTTGCAGTTAATGGTTTATTACTGCAAATAACAAAATTGTCAGTTTTAAGACTTCGCATTTCTTCATTTCAATAACCGTGAAATACTCTTATGAACCAGAAAAAAACAGGGTATTTTTTCCTCGATTGAAACGGCCACCCTGCATCATTTTAGCGTGTAATTTGAATTGCAACATTTTATTTCTTTAGTTTATATTTTAATATATTAAGAAACGACTACAAGAACATTTATTCTCTTTCTCCTCATTAATCTCTATTAATTCTGTTTAAATACTTTTTTTCTTTCGAATCCGTACTAAACTACGTCTTTAGTATAAAAATATAAATTTCAATAAAGTAAAATTTACACTATTCTCGACCGTTTCTCTCGGCCGAAGCGTCTGTCAGTGTATGGGCAGGCAAATACAAGGACGGATTGTTAGGATCCTTTAAAAGAGGATTCTTGAAAGTTGAATTTGCAGCGCCGATGCTGCTGTAACCTTCATCGTAAAGCGAACAGTAAGAAACTTCAAAGTCAAGTAGAAACTTCCAGACTTGATTGTAAGTCCAATCGAAAATGGGGTTGACTCTTATCAGCTGAGGCCATCCAGAATCTGTTTTACAAAATGGTTCGAGTCCGTCTCCGTGTGGATCAGCTTTTCGAGTCCCCATCAGACATGCTCGCAATTTAGGGTTTTCCTGCACGAATTCGGCCAGCGATTCTCTTAGCGGTGGCTTCTTGCGAACTACTCGCAATCCATAATAGGAGGATGCTTTTTTTACGAAGTCTTCGACCTAGAAGCAATTTTTGTTTTATTTTTGAGACCAACAGTTAACCGCTCGAATTTCGAATATACACAAGATATCACAAAAATTTCAGAAAGGTTTCAAAATATTTGAGAAAGTTTCTAAGACTTAGCAAGGATTTTAAAGAGTTCACAAAAAGTTCAAAGATTTTAAATATTCGACCAAGATTACAAAAATTTCAGAAAGTTTTCAAATATTTTGCAAATATCTTTCAAAAATGTTAAGTATTTCATAAAGATTTCAAAAAATTTTAAAGTTTGAAAAAGATTTCAAACATTTTACAAATATTTCTAATATTACTAAAGAGTAATTATTAGAGATTTCAATTTTTTCCAAGATTTTAAATATTTCACAAGGGTTTCAAAGATTTCTAAAAAATTTACGAAAATTTCAAAAGTTTCAGAAATTTTTCAAATATTTTAAAAATATCTTTAAAAAGTCTTAAGTACTTCAAAAAAATTTCAAAGATTTCAAAAATTTCAGAAATATCTCAAACTTCACAAAAAAGTTTCAAAATTCGGAAATTTTCACATATTTCAAAAAAATTCACAAAGATTTCAAAAATTTTATAAATATTACAAAAGTTTTCAAAAAATTTCAGAAAATTTCATAAACTTTGCAAAGATTTTAGATATTTCACAAAAATTATTAAGATTTCACAAAGGTTTTAAGTATTTGATAAAATATTTTAGAAGTGTTTAAAATATTTGAGAATGCATTAAAAATATTGCAAAGATTTTGAAGATTTCCAACAATTCCAAATTTAATTCACAAAGATTTCATCAATATTTCAAAATATTTAAGAAAACTTAAAACTTCACACAAAAAATTTCAAAATTCAGAACTTTTTACACAGTTCAAAATAATTCACAAAGATTTCAAAGATTTCACAAAAATTTCGGAAAATTTCAGATTTCACAGAATATTTTTAAAATTCGGAAATTTTGTACATATTTCAAAAGAATTCCAAAAGACTGCAAATGTTTAACAAAGTTTTTAAAGAATTCACAAAGACTTAAAAGATATCACAAATAATTCAAAGACTTGACAAAGATTTGAAAGACTTCGTAAATAATTTTAGGGTTTCAAAAGATTTCACACAGATTTCAAGAATTTCAAAAGTTTCAGAAAGATTTCAAACATTTCACAAAGATTTCGAATATTACAAAATAATTCACAAAGATTTCGAAGATTTAAAAAAAATATACAAAAATTTCAAAAGTTTCAGAAAAATTTCAAATATTTTACAAATATTTTTCAAAAATGTTAAGTATTTCACATGGATTGCAAAGATTTCAAAACTTTCACAAACATTTCTAATATTACAAAAGAATTCACACAGATTGTTACAAAGATTTCAAATACGTCACAAATTATTTTTAAATTTTACAAAGATTTTAAGTACATATTTCACAAAGAGTTGAAAGATTTCAAAAGAATTTACGAAAATTTAAAAAGTTTCAGAAATAATTTAAACTTCACAAAAAAGTTTCAAAATTCTGAAATTTTCACAGATTTTACAAGAATTCATAAATATTTCAAAATTTTATAAATATTACAAAAGTTTTCAAAAAATTTCAGAAAATGTCAAAAATTTGCAAAGATTTTAGTTATTTCACCAATTTTTTAAAGATTTCACAAAGGTTTTAAGTAATTTATCAAAGATTTTACAAGTGTTCAAAATATTTAAGGAAATTTTAAAAACATTGCAAAGATTTTGAATTTTCACAAAAATTTCAAAGATTTCCAACATTTCCAGATTTAATTCACAAAGATTTCATCAATATTTTAAAATATGTAAGAAAATGTAAAACTTCACACAAAAATTTCAAAACTCAGAAATTTTTACACATTTCAAAATAATTCAAAAAGATTTCAAAGATTTCACAAAAATGTCTAAATATTTCAGAAAATTTCAGACTTCACAGCACATTTTTAGAATTCAGAAATTTTTTACAGATTTCAAAGAATTCACAAAGATTTAAGAGATATCACACATAGTTCAAAGACTTGACAAAGATTTCAAAGACTTCGTAAATAATTGCAGGGTTTCAAAAGATTTCACACAGATTTCAAACACTTCACAAAGATTTAAAAATTTTGCAGGTTTCAAAAGAATTCACAAAAATTTCAAGAATTTTAAAAGTTTCACAAAGATTACAAAGATTTCAAAACTTTCACAAAGTTTCCTAAAAGATTGCAAATATTTCACAAATATTTCAAGTATTACAAAAGAATTTTACAAAGATTGCTACAAATATTTCAAATACGTCCTAAATTTTAAGATTTTACAAAGATTTTAAGTATTTCACAAAGAGTTGGAAGATTTCAAAAGAACTTACACACATTTCATAAGTTTCAGGAAATTTTCAAATAATTTGCAAACAACTTTCCAAAATTTTAAGTATTTCACAAAGATTTCAAAGATTTAAAAACTTTCAGAAATATTTCACCAAGATTTATGAAATATTGCAAGTATTATACAAAGATTTCCAATGTTACAAAAGAATTCACAGAGATTTCACAAAAATTGTAAAATATTTCAGAAAATTTCATACTTCACAAAAAAAGTTCAGAATTCAGAAGATATCTACTATTTCAAAAGAATTCACAAAGATTTCAAAGATTTCACAAAAATATTTAACAAGTTTTTAAAATATTTCACAAAAAGTTAAAAAAAATCCACAAAGATTTCAAAGATGTCGAAAGATTTCAAAATAATTCACAAATATAAAAAAATATTCAGAAATATTTCAAAGACCTCGCAAAAATTGTTAGGGTTTCAAAATATTTCACGAAGATTTCAAATATCTCAAAAACTTCACGAAGATTATAAAATTTTGCAGATTTCAAAATAATTTACAAAGATTTCAAAAATTTCAATAGTTTCAGAAAGATTTCAAACATTTCACAAAGATTTCGAATATCACAAAAGAATTCACAAAGATTTTAACAATTTAACAAAGGTTTCGAAAATTTTAAATAAATATACAAAGACTTCAAAAGTTTGAGAAAGTTTTAAATATTTTACAAATATTTTCCAAAAATGTTAAGCATTTCACAAACATTTCTAAACTTTCACAACGATTTCTCAAAGATTGCAAGTATTTTATAAAGAATTCCAATATTACAAAAGAATTCACAAAGATTTCAAACACTTCAAAAAGATTTAAAAATTTTGCAGATTTCAAAACAATTCATAAAGATTTCAAAGATTTCAAAACTTTCAAACATTTCACGAAAATTTGCTCAAAAATTGCAAGTATTTTACAAAGTTTTCGAATATTACAAAAGAACTCACAATGATTTCACATTTTTTTAATATTTCAGAGAATTTCAAAGACTTCGCAAAGATTTTAAAGATTTCACAAAAATTAAAAAGACTTCACAAAGATTTTAAGTATTTCACAAAGAGTTGGAAGATTTGAAAAAAATGTACAAAGACTTCATATGTTTCAGAAAGTTTTCAAATATTTTTAAATATCTTTTGAAAATTTTAGGTATTTCACAAAGATTTCAAAGATTTCAAAACTTTTAGAAACATGTCAAACATTTCACAAAAATTTTCAGAACTCAGAATTTTTTTACAATTTTAAAAGAATTCACAACGATTTTAAATATTAAACAAAAGTTTCAAAGATTCCACAAAGATAAGAAATATTTCACAAATATTAAAAAAGTTTTTAAAATATTTCACAAAAATTTCTAAAAATTCACAATGATTTCAAACTTGTAGACAAATTTCAAAATAGTTCACAAACATTAAAAAAATTTCACAAATATTTCAAAGACTTCGCAACATATTTTAGGATTTCAAAAGATTTCACAAAGATTTTAAATATTTCAGACTTCAAGAAGATTTTAAAATTGTGTAAATTACAACAATTTCAAAAGTTTCAGAGAGATTTCAAACATTTCACAAAGATTTAAAAAAATTACAAGTATTTTATAAAGATTTACAATATTACAAAAGAATTCACAAAGATTTTGAATATTTTAAAAATCTCTTAAATATTTTAGAGATTTCCAAATAATTCACAAAAATTTCATAGATTGCAAAAGAATTCACAAAGGTTTTAAAGATTTCACAAATAATTCAAAGACCTCATAAAGATTTCAAAAACTTCGTTCGCAACAATTATTAGCATTCCAAAAGATTCCAAATATTTCAAAGAATTCGCCAAGATTTTATACAATTAAAAAGAGTTCACAAAGATTTCAAAGACTTCGCAAAGATTTTTAGGATTTCAAAAGAATTCACAAAGACTTCAAGATTTCAGAAAGATTTCCAAGATTTCGAGAAAAATTCACTAAAAATTAGACGTTAAGGCTGTGGGGTATTCAAATCGAATTCGTACTCAATATGAGTACTTATACACTAAAGTCGTAGCGCGCACTAATTAGTCATTGTCGAGACAGAAAATTCTAAAATTAAAAAAAAATGTATTAATCAATCAATCCTTCATCATCAACTCCTTCTCAAATTTTTTCAAAAATGATCAAGTATGCCTGGTATGCCTGGTATGCGTTAAAACTATCTGAACATCGAGAAATATTTATGAATGTAAGTGAAGTCTGTTTTCCGGAAGAAATTCTAAAGACACCTTGCTCTTGTAAAAAAACAGCATTTATTTGTTGTCCAAGTTATCGAATAAATTGACGTTTTTCTTGTTTTTATGATCATTATCATTCAGGTTCTTATGCTGTTAAAGTTGAATCGTTGAATGATTGAAATAATAATTTCTAATGCTATAAACATTACATCATATACATTAATTTTATTTATTTATATTTATCCTCGTAAAAAAAACAAATGTTAAAGTTTAAATGCATTTTAAATCTATTAAAATTTTGTCGTATTTTATAAGATCTGATTATCAAAAAGTTATGAATTATTCTATTTGTTGTTCAATAATGTAAAAAACTGAAAAAATTGGTCATAACGGATTATGAAAAGTTATAACAGATAATTGAAGACTTCAAAATATTGCAACAGTATTCAACAGATTTCAAAGAATTCAGAAAGATTTCAAAGATTTATAAATATTTCACAAAGATTTCAAAAGATCTCAAAAAAATTCACGAAGAGTCCAGCAAGATTTCAAACATTTTTCAAATATTTAAGTGCAATTTATAAATATTACAAAGATTTTTAAATATCTCAAAAAGAGTTCACTGATTTCAAAAAAAATTCACAAAGACTTACGAAAGATTTCAAATGTTTCACTGCAGTTTTTAAAGAGTTCAATTATTTTTAAATATGTCACCAAAATTTAACAGATTTTAAAAGATTCCCAAATAATTTCATTATTTCGGATATTTCCCAAAGATGTCAAAGATTAATAAAGTTTTTAAATTATTTGAGAAGTTTTCAAAATAGTTCATCTAGATTTAAAAAATTTCCAATATTTAAGAAAGATTTTTCAAAGATTTCAAATAGCTTAAATATTTCACAAAGATTTCAAAAACTTTTAGAATATCCAAGAAAATTTTACAAACTTCGCAACGCTTATAAAGATTTCAAAAAAAATTTCCAAAGAATTGAAGTATTTCACAAAGATTTTAAATTTTTTATAAAAGATTCAATAGTTTTCAAAATATTAAAGAAAACTTAAAAAGCATTGCAAAGATTTTTAATATTTCACAAAAATTTCAAAGATTTTATAAGAACCCATAAAGATTTTACAAGGGTTTCATAAGCTTAGCGAAAAGATTTCCAATATTTCATAAAGATTTCAAGTATTTCAAAAAGATTTCCTACATGTCAAAAGAATTCACAAAGATTTCACAAAAATTTAACAATATTATACAAATTTTTTCATATTTCAAAAGAATTCACAAAGATTTCAAAATTTTTTACAAATATTTCATAAGTTTCTAAAATATTTCAGAAAATTTGGAAAACTTAGCAAAATTTTTAAATTCATAACAAAAAATTCAAAGATTTCAAAGACGTTACAAGAATTCATAAACATTTTACAAAGGTTTCACAAGTTTAGCAGAAAGATTTCAAATATTTCACAAAGATTTCAAGTATTTCACAAAGATTTCCAATATTTAAAACAATTCACAAAGATTTTAAAAGTTTCAAAAATATTTTAGAAAATTTCAAAAACCGTAAAATTTTCTATTATTTCGCAAAAATGTTAATGATTTCAAAGATTTAATAAGAATTCATAAAGATTTTACAAATACTTCAAAAGTTTCGCAGAAATATTTCAAATATTTCACAAAGATTTGTAAAACATTTAAAGTATTTTACACAGATTTCTAATATTTAAAAAGAATCTACAAAGATTGAAAAGATTTTACAAAGATTTCAAATGTTTTCAAAATATTTCAGATAATTTCGAAAACTTTGCAAAGATTTTAGATATTTCACAAAAATTTCAAACATTTTAAGTATTTTACCAATATTTCAAAAGAATTCACAAAGATTTCCAATATTTAAATAGAATTAACAAAAATTTCAAAGATTTCAAATATTTCACAAAGATTTCATCAAAATTTCAAAACAATTTAAGAAAATGTCAAAATTCACAACAAAATTTCAAAATTCAGAAATTTTTTCATATTTTAAAAGAATTCACAAAGATTTCAAAAGTTTTCAAAATATTTCAAGAATATTCAAAAACTTGGCAAAGATTTTTAGTATTTTACAAAATTTTCAGATTTCACAAAGATTTCAAAGATTTGAAAAGAATTCACACAAATTTTAAAAATTCAAACATATTCGAAAACATATTTCACAAAGATTTCAAGTATTCCACAAAGATTTTAATATTTCAAAAGAATTCACAAAGATTTGAAAATATTTTAGAAAATTTCAAAAACCTCGCAAAGATTCAAAATATTCCACAAACATTTCAAATATTTAAAAAGATTTTACAAAGATTTGAAAAGTTCCAGGAAGTTTTCAAATATTTTGCAAATATCTTTTAAATTTTTTTTGTATTTAACAAAGATTTCACAAATTTCAAAATAATTTTCAAATTTCAGAAAGATTTCAAATATTTCACAGAGATTTCTCAAAGATTTCAAGTATGCCACAAAATTGTTAAAATATTTCAGAAAACTGCAGACTTCACAACAAATTTTCAGAATTCAGAAAATGTTGACATACATTTCAAAATAATTAAAAAATATTTCAAATATTAAAGAAAGATTTCAATAATTTCAGCAACATTTCAAACATTTCAGAAAGATTTTAAGGATTTAACGAAAATATCACAGAATTCCAACAGAATTGACCAAGATTTGCCAGAATTCAAAACAACTTCGATGAATTCACAAAAATTTCCAAATATGTCACGACTCAACATCTCGCTATTCAATTTAATTTCTGCATATTTATGGTGGCCATTAGAAGTTTGACAAAATTTGAGGTTCATTCAAGGTTTTTAAAAATCATAAATTTCGAGTTTAAAGTTGAAATTTCGTAAAATTTAAATTGAATTACCTCTGGAAAACCATCCCCCGTTATGTACAAACTCAGCAAAGGCTCCGCCGTCCCTTTAATGACTCTGAAAGCTGCTGCCAAATGCAAAACTGCAGTGCAGTCTTTTCCGCCATTAAAGGAGAGGAATACTTCATCAGGATTGAACCTGAAATGAGAGTTAAAATATAGTCCAAAAATTGTTTAAACTCTACAAGATAATTCAAAATCTTATACGATAAAGGTCCCCTATTTATACTTTGCGTGTGTCATTAATTTTTTCGTTTTCTTTAGGAATTCAACTACCAAACCGAACATTGAACTACTTTGTTAAAAATTATTTTTCTGATTGAACAACCTCGATTTCAGATAAAACAACTATTTTATTTAGAAAAAAAAATTTTATTTTTCGTGCAAATTTGTCTTTCTTAGTTGTAAATTAGATTATTCTATTAAAATTCCTTTTATTAAAAATAAAATTAAGATTTTTTTCTCAAAAATTCATCGATTTGGTTGAAAATTGAATTTTTTGTTTAAAATGCATGTATTTTGCTAAAAAAAAATTTCGTTTTCGTTGAAAATTGAACTACTTTTTTACAAACTCGTTTTTTTTGTCAGAAAATTAATTTTTTAACTGGCAAGTTGAGTTTATTATTTTTCGTTAAATGTTGTCTTTCTTATATGGAAATTAATGTATTTTTAAACATTTCTTTTTTTTAAGATTCTCGCTTGAAAATTTATCGATTTGGATGAAATCTCAACTTCTATTTGAGAAATCATGTATTTTGTAAAAAAATTGTTTTTAGTAACAAACTCATTTTATTTCTTGAAAATTGATCTTTTTGGTACACCATTCCTTTTTTTGTTAGAAATAGAACTATATTTTGTTGAAAACCCATGTTATTAATTGAAGACTTAACCTTTTTGTTAAAAATTTATTTCATTCAAAAAATCAACTGATTGGATTGAAATTTGAACTATATTTAAAAAAAAAATTTCTAGTAGAAATTTTAACTATTCCAGTTGAATATTCACAATTTTTATTTTAAATCTCATCTCTTACGTTAAAATCAATTTTGTTGAAAATTCGTGTTTTTTTTGTAAAAAAAATAATTTTTACATTCTTATAATTTATGATTGAGAATGTATTAGAATTTTCCGAAATTTGACACATGAACGGATCAAATCGATCTTTGTCACACTTTTTTAAGGTCCTAAAAGAAAAGACGAGTTCGTTAACCAGCCATTTTGGTTGAAAATTTAAAACGTGAGCGCATTTGCAAAATTTTTGGGACCTTTTTTATATTTAAAAATTTTACGCAAGGCTATTTGTAGTACATATAAAGCCAAACAATATATCCTAACGACTTTTTTCGATAAAAAAAAGATATTAAAGTTATGGCATTTAAAATTTTTTTTAATCAATAGAAAATAAAAATTTTAAGTCAAACAACAGACGATATGAAAAAAGTCAAGAAAAGAAAAACATTGCTTTTTACAAGCCCTGCAAAATTATCATTACAAAATTTTTGATATTGTTGAAAAATCGAAAATTCAAATTTTCATTGCACAAAAAATAATCAAAAATCAAAAACTCCATTTTATGGTCAAGCCATGCAAGATACGAAAAAAGTTAAATTAACAAAAATTTTGATCCCTTCTTGATAGGACGCTTACTTTTCTTTTTATTCATGAAACATAACATTGAAAATAAATAAATAAAAATTTGTGGAAAAATAGTACAAGCTACGAACAAAAAACGATTTAACTAAAATGGTTTACCCGAAAAAGAGCTACTAATTTGTTATCAATCACTTTTTTATAGGACATGTAGATTTGGTTTTAATCATAAAATTGACATTAAAAATAAAAATGAAAAATTTGTAGAAAAACGACAAAAGGTACGAAAAAAATGAATAGAAAAAAGTTATTCACCGAAAAATGAGATACAAATTTGTAATAATGTATTACATTTTCATAATTTTTTATTGAAAAAGTATTAGAATTTCCGAAAATTTGACACCACAACATTCAACTTTTGAACCAAATGACGCAAACTCACGAAAAAAAGTCTCAAAGAAAAATTATAGCTTTTGAAAAATGCTACAAAATGTCTGAACCATTTTTTAATTCTCGTAAGTTTATCCTTTTTAGTTCATAATTCAACTACTTGGTTGAAAATTAATGCATTGTATTGAATATTTATTTATTTTTTTATACTTTTTTTAAATGCAAATTTTATTGTCTAATTCTTGATGGTAAATGTATATTTCTGATTTATTTAAATATAATCTAGTTTTTAGAAAATTCTAGAAACTTGTAAAAATGTAATTTTTGGTTGAAAATTTAACGGTTTTGTAGCAATTTCTTATTTTTGTCATGAAAAGTAAAAAATTTGGTAGAAAACTCAACTGTTTTGTAGAAATTTCTCTTTTTTTTGTCAAGGCTTTATTTTTTGAACTGAAATAATAACTGCTTTTTTTTATTGATACTCGATATTTTTAATTGAAAATTGATCCTTTCTAGTTGAAAATTTAATTATTTTGATGAAAATTCATCATCTCACAAAAGATGAACTTTCTATAAAAAAACGACTTTTTAACTAAATATTTTTTCCAACCAAACAAATAAATTCTTAAAAACATATAGAATAGTCACATTTTCTACAAAGCAGAACATTTTTTAACGAAAAATATAACACTTCTATCAACTAAAATGATAAATGTCCAACTAAGAAATTAAATTTTAACCAAATACATGAATTTCTAAGTAAAAAGATCATTTTCGAACAAAAAAGAAACGAATTTTCCACCTAATAGTTTAATTTTAAACCACAGAAATTAATTTTAAAACAGAGAGATGAAGTTTCAACAAATGAGAGTACCCTTCCACCAAAAAAAGACGGGTTTTAAACAAATAGTGGAATTTTCACCTAAAACAAATAAATTTTCAACTGAAAAAAGAATAGTTAAATTTTCAGTAAAAAACTTAATTTTCTATAAGCTCAAAGTAAATTTTTAATGAAATAGAGTTATTTTGAACCAAGGAGATTATATTTATATAAAAAAACTCGACAAAAAATGAAACAGAGTTAAATTTTCAGTTAGAACAATTAATTCTAAATAAGAAAAAACTAATTTTCAACCAATATGATGAATTTTCTACCAAAATAGACCAATTTTCAACAAATTAGTCACCAAGAAGCTTAAATATTCTCGCGCAAATTGAAATTTTTAATAAAATACAAGAATTTTAAACAAAATATTTGAGTTTTCAAATTTAGAAGATGATTTTTAAGTACAAAACATAATTTTCAACAAAAAAGGATTTCAATTTTATACCAAAAATAGTTGAATTCAACCACAAAATATGAATTTGCAACAAACTTGTTTCGATCCTCAACCAAAAGATATTAATTTTCAACCAAATAGTTTTTATTTTTAACCATACTAATAAAATTAACTTCAACTTTAGTTTTTCGAAAATTCCCTAAATCTATATGAGATTACTCTTCTGCCAAACAAAAAGACGGATTTTCAACAAGTATTTGAATATTCACCTAAAACTGGTTAAATTTCAACTAAAAATAGAATAATTAAACTTTCAGTAAAAGCTTAATTTTCTATGAAGTCATAATCATTTTTTAAACGAAATAGTGTAATTTTCAACCAAGAAGCTTAAATTTCTATCAAAAAATATTCATTTTCGACAAAAAATCAAACAGTTGCATTTTCATTAAAAAAAAAGGAATTCTAAATAAGAAAAAAACTATTTTTAACCAAAAAGATAAATTTTTAATTAAGAACCTTGAAATGTTTATCAAATTACATGAATTTGCAATCAAAAAGAAGAATTAGTCATCAAGAAGCCTAAATATTATCCCAAAAATTCGCATTTTCTATAAAATACCGGAATTTTAAATCAAATATTTGAATTTTCAACTGAACAAGATAAATTTTGAACCAAACATGTACGAGTTAAATTTTCAGGTAAAACAATTATTTTGAACTAGAAAAAGTGTTTTTCAACAAAATAATTAAATTTTGAAAAAAAATGTGTCAACTAACATGATGAATCATCAAACAAATAAATGAATTTTTAATAAAGTAGATCCAATTTCAAAAGTAGTTGAATTGTCAACAAAAACGAATTAATTCTCAACAAAAAACATTGATATTTGATATTTTAACCAAAAAGAATTTTAATTCTATACCCATAATAGTTTAATTAAACCAAAAAATATGAATTTTCAATAAAATGGTTTTAATTCCCCACCAAAAGAGAATAATTTCAAACCAAATGGTTTTTATTTTTAACCATAGTAATAAAATTAACTTCAACTTTCGTTTTTCAAAAATTCCCTAAATCTCTATGAGATTACTCTTCTACCAAACAAAAAGACAGATTTTCAACAAATATTTGAATAATTACCTAAAACTGATTAAATTTCAACTGAAAATAGAATAATTAAACTTTCAGTAAAAACTTAATTTTCTATGAAGTCATAATAAATTTTTGAACGAAATAGTGTAATTTTCAACCAAGAAGCTTAAATTTCTATAAAAAATATTAATTTTCGACAAAAAATGGAACAGTTACATTTTCAGTTAAAAAAATAAATTCTAAATAAGAAAAAAAAACTAATTTTCAAACAACCAGATCAATTTTCAACCAATAAAAGAAATTTTCCACCAAAATAGACGAATTTTTATCAAAGTACATGAATATGCATGAATTATTCATCAAGAAGCTCAAATATTATCCCAAAAATTCGAACTTTCAATAAAATACAGGAATTTAAAATCAAATATTGGAATTTTCAACTGAAGAAAATAAATTTTGAACCAAATATGTACGAGTTAAATTTCCAAGTAAAACAATTAATTTTCAACTAGAAAAAGTGATTTTCAACAATATAATTAAATTTTGAAAAAATAGTTTTGTCAACTACAATGATGAATCATCAACCAAATAAATGAATTGTTAACAAATGAGTTCCACTTTCAACTAAGTAGTTGGATTTTCAACCAAAAAGGAATAATTCTCAACAAAAAACATAATATTTGATATTTCAACCAAAAGTAATTTTAATTTGATACCCAAAATAGTTTAATGAGACCCAAAAATATGAATTTTCAACAAAATGGTTTTAATCCTCACCAAAAGAGAATAGTTTCAAACGAAATAGTTGCGATTTTTAACCATAATTGTAAAATTAACTTCAACTGTAGTTTTTCGAAAATTCCCTAACTCTGACAGGTTTTTCCTAACTTCTTGGAATTACCTGATCTGTAGCAATTCTGTAATTAATAAAACATGTTTCTTTAACTCTAGAATGTTTTTATAAAAAAATATGTAATTATGATATATATTTGTTTAAACAATAAATGCTTTAAATTCGTTTAAATGCTCTGTTCGAGCTTAACTGCTGAGAATATTTTCGAGCGCATTTGCTCAAAATAAATTCTTGGACATTTAAGAACTCTACCCTGGATATAATCTACAGTATTCCACCTCCACTGGACCGCAATTTTAAGAGTTATTTCACCCTTGGAATAACCCCTATTTTCTAAAAACATTCCATTGCTTTAAAAAAAAGGTCATTTACCTGTCGTAACATTCTTCTAAAATATCCAAAGCACGCTTCACATGAGGTTGCTCCTGGCCTTTTGATATTACTCGTTTAGCGGACCAGAGATCAAATTTACTATCGTGAAAGCGATTCTCTGGAAAGGACTTTCGGAACTCCTCCTTCAGTTTCAAAACATCTTCTTTGCATCCTTCGAAAGTGATTCTCGTTGAAGGTTTTACACCGATCTGTTGTGGATAACTCCCGATATTGACACGTCCTTTCCAATGTTCAGCAAATGAATCTAATGCCTTAACTATTTTCAATTCGCTCAATGATGTATCAAGGTGATCCATGTAGAGTGGAACTCCACCTTCGAGGTCAGAAATTATTTTGTCGACTGCGGGTTTGAAATTCTTTGGAGAACCAGGTAGAATGTGAACATTTTGCACCTTGATTACTGCGAATTCCTCTGGAAAAGTGTCATTCAATTAAAAGATTCCATCGGAAATTCACGAGCTAAAAATACAGTTTCTCTCAGCCTTCATTTTTTCAGAAGTCTACATAAACAGGCTGTCTATTGAAATCCTTGAAAAAAATTATCTGACCATTCCAGTTTTTACTTTGCAGGTATCTTGATTTTTTTCTAGGTATAATTTTTCATAGTAAGGAGCTATTAAAATATTTCGCATTTTTTAAAACAATCGACTCGGAATATGTATACGGTTTTGCGAGTTTATTATGAATAATATTTTTTCAGTTTTTGGGATTCAGTTAATATGTTTAATATAGAAAACATTAAAAAATTATGTTAGAAAATATTATTTAAAATATTAGCACCATTGATTAATTGAATAATGATGTAATACTGAAAATATCAATAATACTTTCTTGAATTTGTTTAAAAACTAAATTAATTTCAATAATAATTTAAACAGACATTTTATCTTCTTATTCTTAAAATTTAGTGTATATTTAGTTAAAGTTAGTGTGGGTACTATAATTAATTCAATTTACATCGCTTCAAATTCTTAAATTTTCAAGTAAAAATATTTCAATTTCTAAGAATAATAAATAAATTTTTTTACCAAATAGTTCAATTTCCAACTAAAAAGATTACATATAATAATAATTATACATTATAATGATAACCAACGGATTGGTCGAAACCCATCTCTTTTTTTTATATAAAATTCATATTTTCGGGTTAAAAATTTAACTCTTTTATAGAAAGACCGTTTTTTGCTTAAAAATTCAAAAATCTGATACCAAATTAAACTATTTAGTACAAAAATATATTTTTTTCAATTAAAAATTCAAGTTTTCAGTACAACATTTTAGAAACGAAAAAAATATATAAAATAAAAATGAATAAAATAAAATTTGGACTAATATCTTATCCATTGTTGAAACTATTTGATTCAAAATGTATGTATTTACATAAAACTTCGTATTAACTGGTAGATAATTAATCTTCTTGGTTAAAAATTCCTCAATTCGATAAATTTTTTTTTCTTTTTTGATTAACACAATTTTTTGGATGATAATTTAACTATTTTACTGAATATTTATCTTTTTGGTTTGCAAATTAATCTCTTTCTAAAGAAGATTCATCTGTTTTGGCTAAAAATGCAATTTCCAACAAGATTGATACATTTTTAACCAAATAGTTCAATTTTGAATTAAAAAATAGCAGTTTTCAACCAAAAATGGAATGGTTAAATTTTCTTTTAGAAATTAATTTTCCACAAAAAAGGACAATTTTTTAACCAAAGTAATAAGTTTGATATTAAAATGATTAATCTTTAACTTGAGTAGAAGAATTTTCTATCAAAAAGATAAATTTTTAAGAAAATAATTTCGCTATCAACACAGTAGTTTTATTTTCGACCAAAAAGTTTAATTTTCTATTGTTTTGAAATAAAAAAACAGTTGAGAGGAATTTTCAGCAAAATAGTCCAATCCTGAACCACAACTGATTAATTTTTAACTAAATAGTTATATATTTTTAACCAAAAAAGATACATTTTCAACCAAACAATTGAATTGTTTACCTATATAGTTGAATTTTAAAACAAAATGATGAATGGTAAACTAAAATTGTTTAATTTTAAACAAAAAAGGTAAATTTTTAACTAAAATGAAGTATTTTTAGGTAGAATAATTGAACTTTAAACCAAAAACATTATTTCCTATAAAAAAGACGAATTTTCCAGTAAAATTATACAAATTTAACTGGAATTCTTTAATTTATAACCAAAAAGATCAATTTAAAAATAAGAAGATTAATTCTCTATCAAATAATATAATTTAAAAAAATGAAGTCCTTTACAAATAGTTCAATTTTCATCAAAAACAGATCAGTTTGCAACTACAAATGGAATTTCTATATTTTCATTACGAGAATTAATTTTCCAAGCGCAAAAAAAAAAACAATTTTCAATTCAAGTGTTAAATTTTCTATTAAAATCATGAATCGTCAACATGAGTTGATGAATTTTAAACTAAAAAGATGGATTTTTAAGAAAAGAGTATCAGTTTCAACCAACAAAATAAATTTTCAATAAACATGTTAATTTCTAACCAAACATTTTCATTTTCTATCAAATTGTGGAATTTCCAAGCCTCCAAAAGAGTTTATGCTCCATCCAAAAAGATTTTAATTAAAAAAAAAAGAGTTGAATTTGACCAAAGACACGCATTTTTAACAAAATAGTTCAATCCTATCCCAAAACTAATTTATTTTCAACAAAACAGTTACATTTTGAACCTAAAAGGATGAATTTTCAACCAAAGAGTAGAAATATTTAACAATATAGTTGAATTTTTAGGCCTTTTAAGACAAATTTTTGAAGAAATAGTTACATTTACAAATATTTCAATGAATTTTCAAATAAAATTATGCTTTTTTAGGTAGAATAATTGACCTTCTAACCAAAATTATTATTTTCTGTACAAAAATATAAATTCTTACGTAAAATTAGGAATATTTAGCTGGAATACTTTAATTTACAACCAACAAAATGATCTTTAAAAAAAATGAATTTTTAGCGAAATAATGGAATTTTCAACTTAAAAGGACAAATTTGTAATCAAAAAGTAGAATTCTGATCTAAAAAAATATCCTTTTTCAGTGAAACTAATTAATTTTTAACTATAAAAATGAATCTTCAATTGGGATAGTTGAATTTTAGACAAAAAAAGATTAATTTTCAACTAAAATGATGAACTTTTAACTAGAAGAGTTAAATTTTTAACCAAAAAGATGAATTTCTACCGAAGAAGACAAATTTTAACAAAATACATTAATTTTCAACTAAAAAAGATCAATAGTTGAAATTTAAAATAAAAAAAAGATTTATCTACTATATTGATGAATCTTTACCTAAAAACAATTAAATTTCCAATCAAAAAGATTAATTTTCAGCCAAAAAGATTTATATATATAAAAAATACGAATTTTTAACAGAATACATACATTTTTAATTAACATATATAAATTGTCAAATCAAAAATTGAAGTTACATTTTCAGTAAAAAAATTAAAGTTTTCAAACAAGAAAATGAATTTTCAAGCAAATATTTAAATACAGTAATATTAATCTACTTTTACAAATAAAGAATCATGTAATTATGTAAACTCTCATAAAATAAGCAAATTTTATTTAAGATTGTCTAGATTTTTTTGGACATGTCTGAAATCTTCCAAAACTTTTTGAGTTCCCAGAAAAATGTAGAAAAATTATATTTATATGACCTCAAAGGAAATATAAACAAAGAAATTTCAAAAACAGTTATTCGAAATTCTTATTTTGTATAAAAAAATTGTTTTCCCCTTCAAGTTATGACTTTCCTAAAAATTTGGCTCACAACTGAAAAATCTGTTTTGGTTGAAAATACAATATTCGTTGAAAACGCGTCTCTTTTAGTAGAAATTGAATCATTTTTTATTAAAAATCCAAATGTTCGATTTTCAATTAAAATATTTCTTGATCGAGGATGCAAACATTTTGTCGAAAATTCGTCTCTTTGGACGAATTCAACCCTTTTTGATTTAAAATAAAAATATTTTTAGTTTTAATATCAACCATTATTATAATTATTTTTAATAAATTTTTACTCACAAAATGAATGTTTAACTAAAAAGATTGATTTTTAACTAAAATTAAACAATATTTAACTAGAATATTAGTTAAATTTTCAATTTAAAAAACAAAATCATTTTAAACCAAAAAACAAACAAATTTTCAACAAGGTAGTTAAATTTACGGCAAAATTTTTTTTTTATGCAAAGAAAAGGCAAGTTTTTAATCCCATATCTCGTATTTCAACCAAAGAAATGATTTTTTAATTAAAACTATAACAACAACAAAAATTAATTTTTATTTAAACAGTTTAACTTAAAAGATAATTTTTCAACCAAAATTTATAAATATTTAACTGTAATACTTGCACTTTTAATCGAAAAAAGAATTTTTAAACAAGATCAATTTGCAAGGAAAAGGATAATTTTCTTTAAAAAATAGATTTTTAACGAAATAGTTGAACTTTCAATTCAAGAAGACAAATTTTCATCTAAATTTTTTAATTTTGAACAAGTAAAGATCAATTTTCAACAAAAAATGGAGATTCAAATTTTCAGCGAAAGGAATTATTTTTCACAAAATACATACATTTTTAAACAACTAGTTTAATTTCAAAATAAAAAAATAATAAATTATGATATAAATGGATTAAACTGAGATAATATGTAAAATCTGCGAATGTAGATAAAGTAAAAATCACTTTTCTGAATTGACCAAGAAAATTTAAATAATGAAAGTTTGAATTTAACTGCAATCATAAGTAAATTCCCGTTTTTTTTTAAATTTCCGGTTTTCTGCCCGTCAATAAAGTTCCCGGTTTGTCGGTCAAGTCGCCACCCTAAAAATGCAATATATTCCGACTTAAAATCTTAAGAATTTAAAGTATTTCGTATTGAATTCAATATATTTTCGACATTAATTTGATTTAAAAGAATTTATTATATAATTTCGATAAAATAATTTTTAAGTATAAAAAACATACCTGGTGATTTAATGTGGATAACTTCACAAGGAGTTGGTACCAAACAAAGCCTCCGAACTTCCGGTTGTTTCGGTATTAACTTTGTATAAAGATCGAGGAGTTCTTGGTTTTCTTCCAATTTTAATTTAAAACATTTAACTACGCCTTCGTATGTTAAATCATCATGAGTCGGTCCCGCTCCACCACATGTGAAGACTATGGGATAATTTTTGGAAACGTCAGATACCTCTTTAGCTATTTCGAAAACCTATTTTAATAATATAAATTAATTATCACTAGTTTAAGAGAATAACAATTTTTCGTGAGAAAGGATTCGGATAAAAAATAGTGTAAACAGTGTCAAAAAATTTTAAAAAGTAGGGTAGAAATAGTGTCATGCTATTTTCCAATTATGAAACTTCTGTACTTCGACTTCAAAATTATATATTCCGAAATAAAAAATTGTGAATTTGAAAAGTAAGATTTTTTTATCGCAATTTTCAATTTTCTAGCCTCATATTTTTAAAGTAATTAAATTGAACTTTAATGTTTTTTTCAAATTTATTTTTCAGTCTATACACTATTAAAATTACTATTTATTTATTGTAGGCTTCACCGTTTTTTCCTTATCCGCTCTTTTTCCAACGTAAATCCGAGTTGGATTCGCAGAAACCAATTAGAAACTCTTACCTATTTTTGGTTAAAAATTCAACAATTTGGTACAAAATATAACTTTTAGGTTGAAAATTGATGTATTTCGTTAAAAAGTAATTTTTGTTGCTTAAATCCAACAGTTTAATACTTTAAATTATTTTTTTTTCAAATATCAACAATTACATGTTTTGATGATAATTCTTCTTTTAAGGTTAAATATTCAACTCTCTCTTTCAAAGTTGAACTTATTTTTTAATTTTTTTTCAGGTTGAAGATTCATAATTTTAGTTGAAAATGAACTGTTTTTTTATTAATAATTAATTTTTTAACTGAAAATGTAAAAACTTTTCTGAAAATTGAACTGATTGGTTAAAAATTATCTTTTATTGTTGATAATTCATATTCTTGGATTGGAACTTTAACTCTTCCATAGAAAAATCTTTTTATTGAGAATTAAATATAAATAATAAATATTTAACTATTCAATTTTTGTTGAAAATTGATTTTTGTTAATTTTAAAATTCAAGTTTTTAGTAAAAATGTTTAGAAAAAAAATATAAAGTAAAAATTAATCAAATAAAATGTGGACAAATATCACATACATTGCTTAAACTATTTGGTTGAAAATTAATGTATTTTTTACGAAATTCATATATTCTGGTAGAAAATTAATCTTCTTGATTAAAAATTCATCGATTTGATCAAAACAATTTTTTCTTTCCTAACTAACACACTTTTTT
This sequence comes from Druon quercuslanigerum, assembly GCA_010014905.2. NCBI lineage: Eukaryota > Metazoa > Arthropoda > Insecta > Hymenoptera > Cynipidae > Druon > Druon quercuslanigerum. Next base: position 22,837 of record JAAAKG020162720.1, read on the forward strand.
GTTTGAAAATTCAAATATTTTATGGAATATCTATCAATGAAGTTTGAAAACGCATGCCTTTCTGTAAAAATTGCACCTTTTTTGGTTTAAAATGCAACTCACTGATTACAAATTAACTTTGTTGTTGAAAACTCATATTTTTTTATGAAAAAATCAGCAGTTAGGTTAAAAATGTATGTATTTTCTTGAAGATTCATCTTTTTTAGTAAAAAAAATTTTTTTCGAAATAAAAATGCAACTGTTTGGCAGAAAAATAATCTGCATTAGTTGATAATTCAAGTATTTTTTAAAAAATCGCTATTGCTGGTTAAAGCCAACTTTTCTTATTTTAAATTAAATTCTTTTTTTCAATATCAACTATTCAATGTTTGGTTGAAAATTCAGCAATTTCGTAATAAATTTAACTATTTAGTTAAAAATGTATGTATTTCGTTTAAAATCAGTTTTAACTGGTTAAATCCAATTGTTTTTTACTTTAAAATAAATTTTTGTTGAAATATCAAAAACTAAATTTTTTGATAAAAATTCATCTTTTCAGGTTAAAAATTCAACTTCGTGTTAAATTTGAACTGATTTCTTAAAAGTTTTGTTTAAAAATTCATATTCTCGGGTCACAACTGTAACTCTTTTATGGAAAAATCGTTTTTTTGGCTTCAAAATTAAAAATTTTAATATAAAATTGAACTACAAGGTACAAAATATAACTGTTCTATGTTTAGTTGAAAATTGATATTTGTTAATTGTTTAAACCATTTGGTTTAAAAATTATGTATTTTCTTGAAAACTTGTCTCTTTGACTCTGATTTAAAAAATGCACTTTTTTAATTTATGCATCCGATTGAAAATTCGTTTTTATTCATTTTTACAATCAAAATACAACTGTTTGGTTAAAAATAAATCTGTTTTTTGTTCATAATTCAAGTATTTTGTAAAAAATCCTTTTTAGTTGGTTAAATACAACTTTTTTTAAATTCAATTATTTTGTTTTTAAATATCAACTATTAAAATTTGTATTGAAAATTATTTTTCTCTCTTTTTTAAGTAATTTTTGAAGATGTAAATTTAATTATATTGTTGAAAATTCATATTCTTGCATTGACAATTGAACTGTTTTGTAACAAATTCTTTTTGACTTGAAAATTAAAAAATTAAGTAAAAAAATCAACTATTTGTTACAAAATTTATATTTATTTTTATTTATATTTGTAGAAAATTCGATTTTTGGATTAAGAATTAATTTTTTAACTAAAAATGTAACGATTCCATTTTTTATGGAACCTAATATTTTTAATTAAAGATTGATCTTCTCTAGTTGAAAATTAATCTTTTGGTTGAACTACTTTCTTTAAAGTTCATTTGTTGGTTGAAGATTCATAATTTTAGTCAAAAATTAGTCGCTTTTTTAAAAATAAAAATTAATTTTCTTATCTGAAAATTTAACTATCTATCGCATAAAGTTCTTTTTTTACATTGGAAATTAATCCTCTTAAATGAAAATGTAACTACTTCGATTGTTGTTAAAAAATTTATCTTTGCCAGTTAAAACATTTGAAAACGAAGAAAATATATACTAAAAATTAATCAAATAAAATTTGGAACACTATCACATTCAGTATTTAAACTATTTAGTTGAAAATATTCGTAATTTGTTAAAAATTTGACTTTTTTCATAGAAAATCTTCTTGGTTGAAAATTTGACTATTTGGTTAAAAATTTATTTACTTTGTTAAAAATCGTCTTTGCTGGTAAATAATTATTCTTCTTGGCTGAAAATTGAATTATTTGGTTACAAATTTATATATATTATTTAGAATTGTATCTTTTTGGTAGAAAATTAATTTTCCGCGTTGAAAATTAATCTTCTTTTAAAAATTAATCCTTTTTGATTCAATTTAACTGTTTTTCCTTTTTAATTAAAATTTTCAAAAAAAATTACGTTCAAGAGTTCAGAAAAAAAATGTTACGCAATTTATACACGACCACTTAGACAATTTTCCATTACATTATATTTCTCTCAATTATGAGAGAATAGTGCCTTTAGTGTAAAATTTTTTAATACTAGCAAAATAATATCATCGCTTAAAAAAATGTCAAATAATGTCAATGGTGTGGTGAATCCGAGGCCTGTTAAGGCTCAATTACTTTCTCCTCAATTTAATTTATAAAAAAAAATAATACTCACAGAATCGGGAATGGTGACAATTTTACGGAGTAGAAATCCTGCTGCATATAATTTTGAAGCCAAATAGGACGAATTTAGATCCACAGTTTGGCCGCGTAAGATCTCATCTCCTACCACAATTAAAGCTGCTGCGTTTTTCTCCATTACTTGCTCGCTTTTGCTAAATATGATACAAAAAAATCTTACATTTGTTTCATTACTAAGCAGAATTTGAAAAATATCTTCAAAAAAGTGTAATATTGTTATCCAATGTTATCTAATATTTCGTTGGTAAATTGAATGTGTGGTTAAATCTGTTTACTCTCCGTTGTTTTAATGTTTTAACTCTTTTTCCAAATTATATAAACTATAAGATATTTAGTCAATATTTTAAGTTCTATTAAAAATGTTCACTTTATTTTAAAATTTACAAACTTATGATACATTTCGACAATAGGGATATAATTAATTATATGTGGTTAATTGTTTTTATTTTTTATAAATTTCAAATCTGTAAATCTTTCACTAAACTAGCCGTTGCTTCTGTCTCCATTTTTATAGGTGGTTTTTTAAGCTGAACTACTTTTTCTGTCTGCAACTTTCCTGAAAGTTGCGACTTTTTTTCAACTTTTTCCTGATGGACTTCTTTGCGTAATTCCGCCAGCTGCTGATTTAGCTGTATAGTCTTTTCCTTCACGGATGCTTTATTTGATTTCAAGTCCAGCTTAAAAATAAATAAAAAATTAACTAAAGATTTTCAGCAAATCTAATTAAATTTTACAGTTACTAACAAAAATTTTCGTATATGATTTAGAAATGAATTCTAGATATTATAATAAATAATAATAAACCTAAATTTCTTCCTTTTGGCAGAAAGTACTGCGATACAATTTTTTTTTAATGTTAGATCTCAAAATAAACCTTCTTAGTTTTCTATTGTTAAAAATACAATTTTAAGGCTAAACAATTCTTGCACCCCTAGAAAGCATTCGTTCTTTATTAAGGAATGTGTCTTAGCATTATGAAACAAAAAAAAAATAATTTTTGAAGATATAATCGGACTTAAAATGAGAAAGTTTGTGATTTCATTACAATCTTAAAGCTATAATTTAATTAAAAGGTATATAACCTTTTATCATTTTTTAAGATAAAGTCACATTTTAAATAAAAATTCACTCTAAAGATCTTTTAATTCTCACTGAATATTTTGGAATTCCCTCGAGATGGACTGAATTTAATTTTTTTTTTTTCTTTAATTGTTTTTAATAAACCCTGAAGACTTTTAAGTTCAGCTTTAATTATTATGTACTGATTTTATTAGATTTTTATTTAATCCCATTCTTTCTGAATTAATTTGAATTTTTTAAACTTTAAAAACTTTCTTGCAATCACTTTAATAATAATTAATTCACCCTGAATTCTTTTTAAATTATCTTGAATTTGTATCAATTTCATCAAGTTATTTTAATTTCCATTGAAATTTTACTGAGTTTTACTGAAATCAATTAAATATATTGAATTTTTGGCAATTCAATTGAAATTTATTTATTGAATTCTCTGAATTCTCTAAAATTATTTGGAATTCATTTGAATTATTCTAAACTTAATCTATTCTAATCAATTCAATGGATTTTTTTGTTTAGTTTCTTTTAATTTGACTGTAAGTCTTTTGAAGTCGCTTTGCATTCTTAGACTATGAATTTGGTTAATGTCTTCGATTGGTTTTTAATTTACTTGCATTGTTTAAATTCCCCTTCAACTTTTATGAACTTTATTGAAATTTTCTCATTTTCCTTACATTCCTCTAAATTCACACAATTTTGATTGAATTAATTTGTTTTTTATTTTTTGAATTATTCTCAATTCATTTAAATTCTGTTAAATTTACACCGCATTCTGTTCACTCCCATTTTACTCCATTCAATCGAAAGTTTTTTCGTTCAACTCTCTGAATTTAATGATATTTTGTTAATTGATTTAAATTCTTATGAATATTACTTAAATTAATTTTAATCCACTATGAATTTTGAAATTCAAGATTCTTTTTTCTCACCTGGTATAAATATTTAAAATTTATTCATTACAGAAAATACCCTCTTTCTCTCCAAAAGAAAATCTGTGCATATTATTCCAGGCAGAAAAAAATGTTTAGGGACCATTTCAAACAATTAATTGTAATTAAATTACACATTTTCGTATTCAAAGCCCAAAAATAAATTTTCAAACATTTGTTTATTTCATCAAATGCAGAGATTATTCCCTGAAAAATACAAAAATAAACTTTCTAGGGGTAGTATAATGTTTTAGCATTTATTTGCTATTTTTCAAAAATTAAAAACTGAGACCTTAAAGGACTTAACGAAATCTATAAACATTTTTTTTAAATAACACGCCTCAAACTAACTTCAGAGATAAAAAATAGTTTAAATAGTGTCCAAAATTTGCAAAAAAAGTGTATAGTCTGAAATCAAAATGTTATACTTTAATTCAAAAACGTTTTATTTTATTCAAAATTGAATTAATGTGTTGAAAATTCAACAACTTGTAAATATTTATACTTCTTGGTTGAAAATTCAACTATTTTGTATAAAAAATGTCTTTTTGGCCTGAAAATTCAATAATTTGATTAAAACTTTTTTTCCGTTCTTGACTAACAAATTTTATTTGACACGTCAAATATTTTTATGAAGATTCATCTTTTGGATTTGAAAAATCATGTGTTTCTGTAGAAATTGAACTTTTTCGGATGAAAATTAACTTTTTTGTTCATTCATAATTTTATTTGGAAATTAATTCTTTTTTGTTGAAAACAATTATTTTTTAAACTCAAAAATGTAACAATTTGATTAAAAATGAACTTTTTGTTTCTTGGTTTAAAAAATGGAGAAATCATATTTGAAAATTCAATTTTTTGTTAAAAACTAACGCATATTGTTCAGAATACACCATCTTTGGTAGAATGTTAAGAAAATAGTTTAAAAATAGGGCCAAATACTTAAAACAGAGTAGTGAGTCGAAATTTCAAGATATTTGGTAGGAAATTTAAGTATTTGGTGGAAAATTTATGTCTAATGCTAAAAACTCGTATTTTTTTGTAAAAAATACAATTTTTTTAATTAAAAATGGTACTGCTTGGTTCAATAATTATTTGTTTTAGTTGATAATTCAAGTATTTTGTTGGAAATTTGTTATTGATGGTTAAACCAAACTTTTTTTAAAAATTAATTTCTTTTTCTCTTTAAATATTATCTATTAAATTTTTCGCTGGAAACTCTTCTTATTAGGTTAAAAATTTAACTTCTTGGTTGAAATTTGAACTACTTTCTTGATACTAAATTTTGTGGTCGAAGATTCCTCATTTTAGTTGAGAATTCTTCTCTTTAAAAATCAATTTTTTAACTGAAAATTTAACTATGTTGTTACAAATCATAATTCTAGGATTAAAAATTAAACTGTTTTGAGAAAAATTCTTTTTTTATGGCTTGAAAACTTAACAATTCGGTTTAAAAAATTTAACTATTTGATAAAGGACTAAACTGCTTTGTAGAAAATTCGATTTTTTGGAGTTGGCAATAAATTTTTTTAACGGAAAACGTAACTATTTCATTTTTGTTTGAAAATCGATACTTTTAATTTAAAATTTATCTGTTCTAGTTGAATATTTAACTATTTTGTTAAAAATTCGTAATTTTTGTTAAAAGTGAATCAGCTCAACTGTTTTTTATTTTATATTAAATTTTTTTTTTTTTGAAATATCAACTATCACATTTTTCGTTAAAAATAAATCATTTTAGGTTAAAAATTATCTTTCTTTTTGTTATAAATGAATTTTTTCAAACCAAAAATTTAACTAAATGGTTGAAAATTAACTTTTTTTGTTTGAAAAGATAACTGTTCCATTTTTGATTAATACTTTATATTTTTAATTGAAAATTGCTCTTTTCTAGTTGAAAATTTGACTTTTTTTTGAAAATTCGTTTTTTTTATGGAAGAAAATTCTTCTTCTGGGTTGAAAATATATCTTTTTCGTTCAAAATGCAATGTTTTAATTAATCTGCTTTGGCTGAATATTCAACTATTATGTTGAAAAATTTTTGTTTGTCGGTGAAACAACTCTCTTGAAAGTTCATTTAGTTGGTCGAAGATTCAAACTTTTATTTGGGAATTTTTTGTTGTTCGAAATGGTTTTTTTAAACTGAAAATATTAATACTTATTAAATATTTACTTTTTTGTTAAAAATTCAAACTCTTTTGTTGAGAATTCGACTTTTTGGCTTGGAATTTCAATAATTTGGAAAATTCATTCTTTTATTGAAAATAAATTCTCTTTAATAAAAATTTAACTATATACTCCATTTTTGGTTAAAAATCGTTGTTTTTTAGTGTAAAAAAATAACTATCTGTTACCAAATTTATGTATTGTGTTGAAAGTTTGTTTTTTTGTACAAAATAATCTTCTTCGTTTAAAGCTAATATTTTTATGTTAAATTTTAACTCTCATTGGTTGAAAGTTAATTTTTTTGGTTGAAGATTCATAATTTTAATTGAACATTTATTTTATTTGTTAAAAATTTATTTTTTAAAACTAAAAATTCAGCTTGGGTTGGCCATTCAATTGACTGGTTACAAATTAACTTTTTTTGTTGGAAAATTCATATTCTTAGATTGAAAATTCCATTGTTTTTTTTTTCGTAGAAAATTCAACTGTTTTGTAGAAAATTCTGAGGCCTAAAATAGAATAAAATTTAATGACAGTATTTTTGCACAAAACGAAAGAAATTCAGCAAGTAGTGTTTGCAAAATTTCAAATTTTTAATTGGACACCATAACCAAAGAAAAAGTCCCTAGCCTAGAACTTACTTTTTTCAAATTGCTCGACACCTTTTGAGCTTTGGATTTAAGACGAAGAGAGCGAGATCCTGCAACCTTGAATACATTTTTCGTCGTCTTGTTTGGTCCCTTATTTTTAGCCATCTTTACCTAACAATTAAACACATCGTTATCATCATTTTCTTTAACTTTCTTCGTTGCTGGCTCCCCGCCTCTTAAAATCTTTTCCGTCAAGAAAAAAGAAACTCGCATCATTTCCTTTTTAGGAGAGACATTTCGAACGTGACGAATCTCTATCAGAGTTTTAGGACACAAAATTACATCAAGTTTCTCTTGGATAAGCGATTTTGCAACATCAGACGGTTCTTCATTTTTCACAAGTTTTACAAAACAGTAAACATGAATTTTGGATTGTTTCGAAGAAACTTTCCTGATTTCCTCATCAGTGAACCAATCTCGAAAAACGTCCAAAAATTCAACGGCCATTGCTGGAAGATTCATTACTATATGTTCAACACCAGATTCGTTATTTTCTCTGCGTTTTAGAATATCGGTTTTAACTTCATTCCTCAAAAAGTCCCTACCATCTTTGTTAAAAGCCGTGATATTTCCTTTAATTTTATTGATCTTGGCGTTTTTCAAGAGCCACTTGTAGGACTCTGGATTTAAATCATTAGCGAGAACTTTGATACCTTTACGAGCTGCTGGAACTGCAAAAGGCCCAACGCCTGCGAAAACATCGTACAAAACATCTTCGGGTTTTAGAAAATTAACTATTTTCTGGTGTTCAGTTCCTAATCGGGGATTCCAATATACTTTTGAAAAATCGAATTGATATCGAAGACCATTCTCTTTCACTTCAACGTCTGTACTTTCCTCGCCAGCAAGAATTTCCATAGAAAAAAATCGAAATGTTGAGTCAATTTCATTTGTTTTATTTACCACTGTTTTGGCGTTTGGTATTTTATCAAGAAAAACTTGACCAATCAAAGCTTTGTATGGTAGTTGGGAATCCCGAAGATTCAAGTGAATAATGTGTCCTATTTGACTAAAACCCGTTGGAACTTCAACTTCTTCTGGCAAAAGTGCTTTCAGTACATCTTCTACTTTCCAGTTTTCGTAAGTTAACTTTAATTCCATTTTGGAAAATTCTGCATTGTAGGATTTAATAATTTCTCTATCAGAATCGGGAATATCTTCTAATGTTTCTATTTTCCCGGGATCGAGGTAGGCAATTACACCTTTTTCTGAAGAGATTACTGGTTTCAATTTTTGTATTTTAAGGATGTATTTTTTTAAAGTTGGCATAACTTTTGAGAGATTTACATCTTGGAGGAGTAAAGAAGGTACCTTTACCGTCATGGTAAACGCATCGCGATCCAACAATGTCATTCCGCGAACAGAAGCTGGTGGAACCAGCAAGGAAGCCATCATAGTCTTGTAAAAGTAACAATGGACCCGTGTAGCACAAATTAAAAATGTGGAAACTAAATTTCCACTTTTATGTAACGCCAGTGTTGCCAGATGAAAAAAAATGTCTTCAAAGGAACTAATTTCAACTTTCTGCAGTTGAAAATTCAGTACTTCTTCAGTTTGTCCCTAAAAGGAAGAATTTTAATTGAATTGACAAATGCAAAAACAATAGGCATTTTAAGAAATATAACAGGGTAGCCAAAAGTCAGAAAAAACTCTAAAATCATGAAAAAGTCAGGGAAATTTTTTGGTCAGGTAAAGTCAGGGATTTTGAAAAATCAGTTTAAAATTCAGAGGAATTGAAATTGTATTCTTTATAATTGAAAGCGTTCAAAATTAAATGATTAAAGATTTAAAACTTTTAAATTTGAATCATTTTAAATTCAAAGAGATTAACATTTGACAATTTAATATTGAGTACTAAATTGAAACTTTTAAAGTTAAAGCTTCTAACATTCTATAATTTCAAATTGTTTTTACATAATAAAATTATAAGTTGACATTAAATCTGATTAAACCAAATTTTATTCAATAAAAAAAATTTAATTATTCTAAAAAATTGTCAAAATAAATATTAATTTTAAATGGGAAACGTTAAAAATGAAAAAAAAATTTACTCAGCAACGTTGAAATATAAACGAATGCAAACTTAATTTAAAACTGAAAAAATGTTAGTCACCAAAAATCGTCATATTAAAACTTTTTTTACACCCTTTAAAATTTAAATTAAAATTTTAATTATTTGAAGTAAATTTAAATCGCAATTGTAACCACTTAAAATTACTGAAATTATCCATTTACTGACGTCATTTTCAGATAGTTTAATTTTCATATTTTTTATTCAAAACGCAATTTTTAACTTTTTAATTTCAAATCTTCCTTTGGAATTCTGGAAATTTCCGAATCAAATATTTTTCAGTTTGAAATAGCGAAATGGTCAATAAAATTTGAATATTTAAATTTTAAACTAGAATATTGTGAAAGTAAAAATTCGAAACCTCCAAAAATTAATCTAAAATTAATTTTTTTTAAACTTTAGTTTCAAGGCCTCAAAGATTAAACTATTTTAGTATTGCGCATTCAAAACCACCATTTTAAATTAAAATAATAGAAATTTTAAAGACGATAAACATATTATTAATCAGTATCATATCATGTAGTATCAAGTAACATCTAACACGACTGGAAAGAGTTTTTACTAAAATATGTGATTCTTTCAAATCAAAATTCGCTGTAGTTTTCACAATTTCAAATTGCAGAATTTTAAATAATGCGAGAAATATTTTCAACATTTGAAGTTTAATTTTTCTAAACACTTCGAAAATTGTATAATTTCTAGTTCGAAACTTTTCAGAATTACAAATTGCGCGAATTATGAAATACGGGAAATCTCGCGGTGTAATATTTGTCTCCCGGTTTTCTCCCGGTGCAAGTTTCCCTGCCGAGTTCAACATTATTGAATTAAGGTTTGTACCTATTTCTGAATCTTCTTGAATTCTTTTGAAACATCTTAGGATGTTTTAAAAGATTCCTGAATTTTGTTAAGAGATTTCAATTATTTGAAGAAATTTCAAAAGATTTTAGGGTATTTAAAAAAGTCCTTGCAATTTTCAAGAGGTTTAAAAAGATTCAAGGGATTGGAAATAATTTAGGGTAGTTTTAACAATTCTAAGAAATTTTCAAAAAGCTTCAAAAAATGCTAAGAGATTTAAAAAGATTTTAAATATTTTAGGTCATTTTAAAAGATTCAAAAGAATTTTCAATTTATTTCAGTAATTTAATGGGATTTTAAAGGATGTGAAATAATTTAGAGTATTATAAAAGAATTTGTAGGACCTTTTTAAGAGCTTTGAAAAGTTTCTCAAGGGATTTTTGCATGCGATTGTGAAAATTTCTGAAAAATATGGAACGGCTTTACAGAAACTATAAAGTTTGAAGAGATTTCTGAAGATCCATTGATTTTAAGGGTCTTTTAAAGCTCTCAAAATACTTTAATTAATTTTTCAGGATTTCCGGAAATATTATCAATTCATTTCAGTAATTTAATGTGACTTCAAAGGATTTAAAATAATTGAGGGAATTTTAAAAGAATCCAAAGAATTTAAAATAAATTTAAAACCTTTTAAAATTTCTTGAACGTTTGTAAAGTTACTGAAAATTCTTTAGAATCTTTCAAAATACCGTGAACTTTTTAGAATCTTTTGAAATCCCATTAAGTTACTAAAATTAATTAATGATACTTCCTAAAATCCTAGCAAATTTATTAAAATGCCCAGACGGCTTTGAGAAACCCTTAAAATTATTAAAATTTTCGTAACTCTAATCTAATCCCTTGACATATTTTTAAATTACTACAAACCTTATATTTCATGTAGAATAGTTTAATATCTTCTGAACTTCTTTACAATTGCATGCAATTTTTTTCAAATTGCCTTAAAATGAAAAATGGAAATCCCTTTCAATTTGTTTAATCTCTTTGGAATCTTTTAAAATACCCTAAATTATTTTAAATCAATTAAAATCTTTTGAAATTCCTTGTAATTGTTTTGTAATTGTTTTTAATCTTTCGAAAAATTGGGAAATTCCTGGAACTTTTTAAAAGAATTTAAAATTCAAGAAATTTGAATTAGATTATAACTAAATTTAAATTCCTATTTCAAAAATCTAAAAAAAAAAATTAGTACTGTCAAACTTGGTATTAATATAATTTATCCATATGATTATAAAAAATAATTAATAAATTAAATCCTATTCAATTTAATTTACTTTAAGCAATTTCAAGGAATTTTAAAAGATCTCAGAGGATTTTAACGATTGTAGAAAATTTTACATTGTATTAATGGATTCCAAATAATTTCTTTTATAAATCATTCTATATCACAAATGTTAGAAGATTAGAATTGTTCGCTTTAAAAATTAATGATCAAAGACAATGGAACATTAGTCAGGGCATTTCAAAAATTAAATTTTTTAGCCACCCTAAAGTTTCTTATTAAAAATGTTACAAGATTTAAATTTGGTTCTTCAAGTATTAATTGCCAGGGGAAAATTGGGGAATTTTTAAAATGAAGTTTGGCGGCCATCCAGCTGTAGAAGAGAATGACAATACAATTATAAAATATTATAATGTTATGGAAATTGCAGGCTTTTATATTTGCTATTTAAATACTCTGGAAATAAGAACTCTTCTAATTTTAATATTGTAGAATTTTCAAGGATAAAATTTACATATGAACAGTTTCAAAAGCAAAGTGTCTTATGAAATCTTGGAAAAAAATCTATAACAATTTCTGAGTTTTTCTAAGCATCTCTATTCAAATATTTTGTATTTTTTAAAACTCGCAATTTATATACGATTTCGCGAGTTTATTATACATATTTTTTTCAGTTTCTAGGGATTCAATTACTTTGTTTCATTTAGAAAACTTTGACAAATTATATTACAAGATATTCTAAAATATATATGCACAATCATTGAATTAAATAATACTAAAAACATCATTAAGTACTTCTTCAATTTGTTTTGAAAGTCCATGAATTCTCAACAAAATAGTTAAACTTTGAACTCAAAAAGATAAATTTTCATCCAGCTAGTTGCTCAACTTCGAAACAAATATGGAATAGTTAAATTATCAGGTTAAAGAATTAATTGCCAACACAAAAAAAATCTTTAACCAAAGTGATACATTTTCAACCAAAAAAATAAATCTTTAACTAAAATAATGATTATTTAAATGGGATACTTGAAATTTCAAACAAGAAGATTAATTTTCTACAAAAAATGACGGAAGAATTTTCAACAAAATACATAAAACTTTGAAGAAATAATTCAACTTTCAATTAAAACAGATAAATTTTAAATCAAATAGTGGAATTGTGGTCTAAAAGAGATCAATTTCCAACAAAAAATGAAATAGCTAAATTTTTAGTTCAAAAAAAATTAATTTTCAATAGAAGCTGAATTTTGAACCAAGAAGATTCATTTCTACTAAAAAAGACGATTTTTGAAAAACATATATGAATTTGCAATTAAAGAAATTTAATGTTTAACCAAATAGTTGAATTTTCAGTTAAGGTTATGGCATATACAATGGGAATAGTTATATTTTCAGCTTACAAAAAAATAATGTTTTTCCAACAAAAATGTTTTAAAAAATGTTACATTTTCAAACAAAGTGAAGAATTTGAAACTGAAATGCTGACTTTTCAACTGAAAAGGTGAGTTTTTAACCAATAAGAATAATTTCTACAAAAAAGATGAAATTTTAACAAAATAGATGAATTATTTTTTATTAAAGAAGGTAAATTGTCAACCAAAAACTAAATAATTAAATTCTCAGTTAAAAAATTAATGTTCGACCAAAAAAAAAAAAAAATTTCAACTAAGATGATCGCATATTCAATTGGAATAGTTACAGTCTCATTAAAAAAAAATAATTTTCAAAGAAAGTGATGAATTTTAAACCAAAAAGGTAAATTTTAAACTAAAACGATCAACCTTTAATAGAATAATTGAATTTGCAATCAAAAAGATTAATATTTAAACGAGAAAATTTACGTCTACCAAAGAAGACGCATTTTTAAATAAAAAAGATCATTTTTTAACCAAAAATTCAATAGTTAAATTTGTAGTTAAAAAGCCAATGTTCAAACAAAAAAATGAATTTTGAACTCAAATGATGCAAAATTTATCTGCAATAATCACATTTTCATAAAAGAAATAAATAACTTTACAAAATAAAAAAAAATTAACAAAAAAGCCAAATTTTCAACTGGAATATGCAGTTAAATTATCAGTGCAGAAAATTGTCAGTCAAAGAAAAAACGAATTTTTAAAAAAACCTAAATTTTTTACCAAAAAGATGAATTTTTAACAAAAAATTTAGCAATTGTTAATCCAACAAAAAAATTTTATTTTTATTTAAAAAAAGTTGAATTCATGCTTAAAATGTGTTTACTTATGAAAGATTTTTCAGTCAAGAGATTAATTTTCTAAAAAAAACAAAAAATTTTAAACAAAGTACTTGAATTTTTAACTAAAAACGATCAATTTTCCACCAAAAATTGAATAATTAAATTTTCAGAAAAAAAATTTTTAACCGAAGAAAAAGTAAGAATCATTGTTATTCAATTTTATATTGCAGTTTAAAAAAAATAGGCACGCTCTCGAAAAAATTCCTGATTTTCCATGTCACTTTCCTATTTTTTCAAAGTATATAAAAGTTCCCTGACAATTCTAGGTTGTCCAGGTAGGATAAACACGATCAAACTTTACTTATCTGGCAACACTGAAAACATTTTTTTATCAAGAAATCCACATCCGAGTTTTAATCAGCGTAACAAATAAATTGCCACGTATCGTGTGGCTACCATACGTAAAATACATGTTATTACAAAGTAAGAAATTTAAATTATTATAAATAATTTAACAAATGTTATTAGTTACAAAATTCGAGAAAATCTAATAACTTCTTTGAAATATTTTCAAATTGTTTTTGATAACACAGGGTAAGAAATTTGTTAAGTTAGGTTGTTTACAGTTAGTGTTTAATCCTTTCAAAACTCCTAAAAATTCATTTAATTTGATCTCCTAACCTCAATTTTCTGAAATTGTAGACAGCATTCGAAACACAAACCGACCTCTTTAGAAAAAATTGCAATAATAAACTAACTACTTTTACGGTTGGAGGATAAAAAAAATGAAAAAATAAGTCATTATCTTATGTAAATTTGTATATGCACACGTGTTTAAATTTACAGAAGATTATAAAAATGACACTTGCGGCACTTGCGAGAAAAGTAAACGATTAGGTTACAATTTTATTTACCTGTGGGAGAATGCTTATATTTTTGCCCTTTTCGCTCAATCCAGTAACTCTATTTATAAATTATAAAACTTCTTTTATATATATATTCTTTTTTAAAAACGTAAACGACACAACACAAAAAATCACATATATATCCCACGTCCTTCAATATTTTTGAGCTTCAAAGGAAAGCAAACACAGGGATTGGTGAAAAGCTTGGTCACATGACCTAATCAGGCACCACTAGCCATAGCCCCGCGAAAATTCAAATTAAATAAATGAAAAATAGTTTTTTTTTAATACAAATTAATAATAAAAGTTTGTATAATATTCATGAAACAAAGTACGAGTTCAATTATTCTGTTTAAAAAGACATTAAATAGCTGAATTTTTAACTAATAATAATAAATTTTGATTTAAAAATGAAATAGATACATTTTCAATCCAAAAGATGAATTTTTAAATCAACAAGATTAATTTTCTACTAGACAGAAAATTTTACAACCAAATAGGTGAAGTTTCAGCCAAAAAAGGTAAATCTTAAAAAAAACGAAATTTTAAACAAATTGTTAAATTTTCAAGTAAAAAATAAAGTTTCAGCCAAAAATGTAACTACAAAAATTTCAGATAAAACAAACGAATTTGCAACAAAGTAGTTCAATATTCAACGAAGAAAATAAACTTTTAACTAAATAAATTATTATAGAATATTCAAATTTTTAACCATTCAAATTAATTTTCAACCAACAAGATGAATTTTCAAGCAAATAATTTTCTAGTAAAAAGACAAATTTCTAACTGAAAAAATTAATTGTAAAAAAAAAATAAATTTTCAACTGTCAATTTTCAAAAGTTACCTCAGAATCTTCCAGATTATTTTTTGACAATTTTGAAAATTTATCAGAATCTTTATAAACATTTTTTTAAATATGTCTCCTCTGTATATGTCTTCCTCTGTTGAATACAAATTTTTAGAAAAATGAAATTCCTTATTCAGAAATTTCGATAAAAAAAATTCCAGAAAATTAAAAAAACGCACACAAACTGGAAATAGCCACTTGAAGCAATTTCGCACAGTATGCAACCAGTCATGTAGTTAACAACAATGGTTGCGATATTTTCATTACACGTATTTTTTCGCAGTTTAATACTGAAACACAGTTTGAATTTTTCGCGCGTTAAACAACAACTCTGGGTTCGCTGGGGCTCGAGCCTCGGGGCTCGTCAAGGAAAAAATGTAGTTTTCTAACAGCTTGTTTGATTGGCTCTCCTGACATGCTAAGTCTTTCACACTCAGAAATAGGCCTTTATTACGATTTGTATTGCTTGGCATACATTATCTAGTATAAAATATCACTATCAATATACTAACTATTTTTTCTTAGTCCTAATAATATTATAAAGTTTTAATAGAAAGTCAAACAAAAAATAATTTTTTTGGATTCAAATTTAGGCGGGAACTTTTTAACCAACCAGCATTCGTGTAAGAGACGCGTCTTTATGCATCAGAGAGACGAGGGGAAGACACAAGGAAAACGTCATTTCTAATCAATCTGTATAGTGTTCGATGCCTCTGCAAAGTGTGTATGGTGCTCAGAATTTCAGACGCGTGCTACTTTAAATAGCAATCCAGGTAACGATCAAAGGCAGGTAAAGAAAGTTGATGTTAAAATCGTGTTCGCTATGTCAGAAAGTGAAACCATAGGGCCTCAACAGAAGCAGCAGCAGCAATTTCCACAGCAACTCGGAGCAGGTTCAATGGCTAACATGGCGTGGCAGTATCCCTCAGGCAACATGCATCTTTATCCTCCATACGCAGGGTAAGCACAAGTTCAGTCTCGAAAATTGCCTGCGAATTCCTCGCTTCCTTCTCAACTTTCCTTAAGGCCTGTCTTGTCCTGTCAGTGTGACTTCTGTTTCCATTGACATCGTCTCCGAATGACTTCGCCAATCCCGCCCAATTACGGTAGCAGTTCGCGTGACGACGTAAGCCTATTATTTATTTTCGTAGGCGAATTTAGGTCGGTGGGATAGCATTTTTTTTTGCTTCGTAATTTCCGAGTGCTAGTTTCTCGCCTGGGAAAAAGTAATTAGTTTAAACTAGGTTTAGAACCAATTTTGGAGTAGGTTTATGCATTTTAGGTCGACGGCCCTTTTTCACCACCATTTTGATAACGCGGCGACCTTTCGAATGTATCTTTTAGGTCTGCTGTAAAGTTCCTAATCTCAAGGTTGTAAAAGATACAAGTCCGAAAGTATGAGATAGCATCGACATTTTAGTAAGTTTATTGACTTTTGATCTTAAACTTACAGAAAAAGGGGAAAGTCTAATTAATTCCGGAGGGCAATGTTCTTGCGTCTTATTATTGGATTTCATTTTTGGTATCAAACTGCGAGCTAAAGGCCAGATCCAAATATTGGGGGAGTTAGGTTATCCTCGCGGGCTTCTAGCGATTTCGTGTATCCGTTTATAATTCCTTATGTAATCTATTTTTATCCGTGTAGCGAACTGTTCGGGCAACGGCTGGAGACCCAAATAAGTGATAGTCTTATCTTACACTATTGTCCTATTTTTCTTTTACAGATTACATTCTGTACGTACTACTACGTTTTAGAACGTTTTTCTTCTTCAAATTTTGAAGCCTGGAAATGAAGAACAAATTTAAATTTCTAGTTAAGTTGTAAGATCGCAAAATTGCATCCAAATTTATCAGTTCTTTTTTTGGAGCAGGATCAATATGTCATATCAACTTTGAATTAACTTTAACGATTTAAAAGGATTTTAATGTAGCAGGCCTCTACTACAGGCGTCGTTCTACTATTTCGAAAAAAATACACTAAATTGCATAATTTTCAAATAAAAAAGTCAATTTTTCAACAAAATTAATCAGTTTGTAACCCAGTAGCTGAGTTTTCAACCAAGACAATTAATTTTCTGGGAAAAACATGCGTTTTTAATCAATTAAGTACATTTCCAACTAAGTAATTTAAAGAATGAATCTGACGACGAGCAGAATTAATTTTAAAAAATTACGAAACAGTTACATTTTTTACCAAATAGTTGAATTTTATATAAGTCTGTTGAATTTTTAAGCCAAGACAGTTGAATTTTCAACCCGAGTGTGCATTTTCAACAACAAACTTAATTTACTATCAATTAGTTGACTTCAACAAAATGTTAAATTTTCAGTTTAACAAATAGCTTTTTAATCATTAAAAAAATGAATTTTCAACCAGGGAATTGAGTTTAATTTAAAGAAATGAATTTTCAAGAAAATTCTTGATTTTTAACAACATAATTAATTTTCTACTAAGTGCTTAAACTGTTAACCAAAGAGTTGAATTTCCTAACAAAACATTGTATTTTTTTTTGTTTTATATCTTTTCCATTAAAAATTTTTTTAACGAAGTAAGCAGATGAATTTTCAATTTAAAAAAATGTAAATTTCAACAAAAGTTTAATTTGGATAACCAAATAGTTGAATTGTTTTATCAAGTTGTTTAACTTTTAAGCCAAAAGAACGAATTTTCTATAAAAAAAAGTTTAGTTTTCGACACAAATCCAATTTTAGTTTTTTTTTTTTTTAATTACCTTTTTACCAAAAAGTAACCAAAAAATACGAATGTTCAATTATTTTTATTTATATTAGTTTAACTATCAACTAAGGAGTTGAATAAATTTTTTGCGAATTAAGTAAATTTTCAACAGAAAAACAGAATGAATTTTCAATAAAAAGTGGTTAGATTTTCTTATAGAGTTTTATTGATTCAGTTGGAGTTTAAGTGAAAAAACTGAGAGAAGTGTAAACAGCTGGGAAGCCTGTAATACATAAAAATCATAAAGATTATTTATAAACTAAAGAATAACATCATAAATAAACATTGAAGTTCATTTTTAATACTTGACAAATATTATGGTATTATCTTGACACTAGTTTTATCAATTTGTGACACTATTTACACTATTTTCGACCTCTAAAGTAGAGTATTCATCTTCTTATTGATTAATTCATCATCTTGTTCACTAATTCAACATTTTAGTTGAAACTTAATTTCTTAGTTCAAAATTTATTTTTTGGCAGAAAATTCATTTCTTTGGTTAAAAATTCCTCTTTTGTGATATAATGTTAATGTTCGTGGTCCTTCGTTCATCTTTTTAGCTGGAAATTCATTTCTTTGGTAGAAAATGAGTATTTTTTGTAAAAAAAATCATCGTTTTGGTTGAAAATTAATTTCTTTAGGAGAAACTAATTCTTTTTATGGAAAACTTCCTCTTTTGTGGTGGCATATTAATTTTCTTGATGGCTCATTCACCTTTTTGGTTGAATTTTTTTATTCATATATTTGGTTACAAATCGATGTATTTTGTTAGAAATTATCGTTTTCGAAAATTTCATAATTTTGGTTAAAAATTTATTTCTTTAACTTAAAATTTAACTATTGTATTTTTATTTAAAAATTAATCTTTTTTGTTTGAAAACTCATGTCTTTTGTTAAAAATTTGTCTTTTTTTAGTACAAAATTCATTTTTCTTCTTTTTAAAATACAACTCTTTGATTTAAAACATCCTTTTTTAATTAGTTTCAAGCTTCATAATTTTAATAAAAAATTCATTTCTTTGGTTGATTTAACTTAAAATGTAAATGTTACATTTTGTCAAAGGGTTATCTTTTTTAGTTGAAAATTAATATATCTTGTTAAAAACTTGTCTGTTTTAAATTGAAAATTGTATTATTTTGTTAGAAAATGCATATTTTTGCGTTTAAAAAGCAATTTCTTTGTTCAAACTTCATACTTAGGCGTTGCAAACTGAAAGCTAGAAAGTTCAATCAGTTTTTTTTTGTTATAAATTAAAGTTTCTTACAGCTGCAAAATATTTTTCAACAAAAACATGTATTATTCAACAGATCAGTATTTAATAACAGCAGAATTAGCCTTGAACTGTGACCGAATCTAATCTCAATATCGCATTTTACTCAGTATTTTCGTCCTACTTCCGTCGAACCTTGTAAGAAATATAATTTCCTGAAGACATCCTCTTGTGTATGTTGATTTCCAGTAACATTGAATGGTATTCTTAACTGTGAACAATAAATATTTAAGTCGAGTCATAAATCCCAGTCACCTCTTGAAGAGAAAGTTAATAGTAAGCATCAAGATAAGACCACATAATAGTGAAAATCTCCATGCATAGCTTGCATTAATTTCACCCACAAAAAGGTCAATAAGACCAGTACTCTTTTATTTTCCAAAAACTCTTTTATTCTGAATTTTAAATTTGAAATAATTATAATTATTTGTGGTAAATAACCCTAAAATTGAGGAGGACTTTTAATTTATTTTTGCAGGCCGATGTACGGACAAGGTTATAACCATAATCAGATGTTTTATTACCATCAAGGAATGATGGGCGCATATGGGCACGGTTTTAATCCACAGCATATGCAACAGCAGCAACACCAAAATCCCAATACTCCAGGAAAACAGCAGGTTCAACAGTCTCAGCAGCAACAGCAACAACAACAATCCCAACAACAGCAACAACAAACACAACAGCAAACTGAAATTCAGCCCCTCATGCCCGTCACTCCCATGCCCCTTGACGACGATTCCGATCTTCCACCTCTTCCCCCAGGACCCCCACCTCCCGCACAATCGAATAAGCTTACTCAAAATAATCAAAATCAAACACAATTGTCCCAACAGCCATCATTTGTTTACAATCCCTACGCGCAAAACAACTGGAATGGAATGTACAATGAGGGTTCACGTAAGTAATATATATATTTTTTTTATTTTTGTGGAGCCGTTCAACATTGCGTGATGCTGTTTTTTTTAATTTTCCATGCTCAGCCATATGGTGCAGCGATTTAAAAAAAATTAAATGTTTGTTTCTTTTATATTAGCGTCACGCTAACCATTCACCTTTTACGAGGCTTTACGTAATACTTGAACGACCTCTATTCTATACTCTCGTGCATAAAGCAGACTTTACCCTCTTTCCTCTTGTTTTTAAACGAATTTTTTTGTCTTCCGTTTTCAAGATAATTCCCCTTTTTCTCGTTTGGTCGCTTAAATGACAACTAAATTAATAGAACAGGGTGCTTGGTAACTTTAAGAACTTGGAAATCTTTTAGAATTTCTTGAAAGAAGTTTAAATTTGAAATTTTGTTTTACTTTTAAAACAGTTTTTGAGTATACACCAGATTTCAAAAGGTTACACAATAATTCTAAATATTTCCAAATATTTCAAAGCTTTTATTATATTTAAAAGGATTTTGAAGATTTCAAAAAGAATTAACGGATGTCAAATTCAAGGATTTAAAAAATATGTGCAGACGAGATTTCATAAAGATTTCAAACGAACACAAAAGATTTCCCAAACAAAGATTAAAGAAACATTTTACAGATTATACCAACATTTTATCAGATTTCTCTAAAATTTCAAAGGTTTTATTAATTTTAAATTAATACAAAAGATTTCCAAAAGATCACAGTACACTAGATTTCATAAAATTTTAAACGATTTTATATATCTTTAGAAAATTTGAAAAGATTTCACAAAGCTTTCGAACTTTTTAACAAAATTTTATATTCCAAGGTTTCAAAAAGGATACAGTACACCAGATTTCAAAAATTTTGAAATTATGTCTTGTGTGTTTAGAAGATTTCACAAAGATTTTACAAATGTTAAGAATATCTCGCAAAGTTTTCAAGCATTAAAAGAATGTTACTTAAACATTAAAAATGTTACTTAAAAATATTAATTAAATGTTAAATTTTAAATGAATACCAAATATTTCATACAGATTCCAAATTCAAAGATCTCAAAAAGGTTATAGTACGCCAGATTTCAAAAAAATTTAAACGATTTCATATATGTTTAGAAAACTTGAAAAGATTTCATAAAGCTTTCGAATATTTCACAAAGATTTTACAAAAAGTTGAAAAAAGGCACAGTACGCCAGAATACAAAACCACATTTTTTTGTAGAAAATTTCGAAATATTTCACAAAAGTTTCAACTATTCCAGTGATTTTAAATCAATACAAAAGATTAAGGAAAGATTTTACACGTATTTCGATTTCAACAAATTCACAAAGATTTCAAAAATTTAACCACCATTTTAACAGTTTCAAGGCTTTCAAATACTTTACAAAGATTTGAAAATATTTTCAAAGATTTCGCAAAGACAGCTTATGTTCTCAAAAAATAAGAATTCGTTTATTTATCGTTCTACTTTCTTTAGAAAGTGTTGGCCATTAAAATAATGAAAATGTTTCTTTTTTCCTGACCTAGAAAAGATTCAACTTTGTTCCTAGGAATCACTGGGAACCCTTTAGAACTCAAGAATAAAATTGAACCATCTTTGATGGAAACTTATTCTACCATTTTGTTGAAGTTTTAATTATTTTGTTCGAAATTTAAATCTTTAAAGTTGTTCTTTTTCGGTTAAACGTTAATTATTTTTATTTGAAAACTCGTTTAATGTAGTTTTGTTTTAGAGTATCTCTTTGGGTTGAAAATTCTACTGTTTTGTTAAAAATTTAATTTTTTTCATGAAAATGTAACTATTTTCTTGAAAACTAATCTAAGCGTCCGGGACGTTCATTATTTTAATTCAAAAATTCTACTATTATATTTTTGTTTAAAAATTCTAATGTATGGCTGGAAATTTAACTGTTTTCTTGAAACAGTAATCTTTTTGAAGAAGGGTTACTTTTTTTTATTTGATAAGTGTAATATTATATTTTGGGTTCGGAATTCATCTCTTTTGGCTAAAAATTCTGCTCTATGGCTGAACATTTAATTATTTGATTGAAAATTTTTGTTTTCTCTTTAAAAGTCATCAATTTTGTTCAACAATTCAACTGTTTTTAACACTCGTCTTTTTGGTTACAAATTCCACTTTTTCATTGAAAATTCATCATTCTTTGTTGAAAAATAGGTTTTTTATTGGCAGTTAATTTTTTCGTATTTATAAGTCAAATTTTTCTCTAAAACTTGAAAAATCAAGCTAATTTATCCTGTTTTGAGTGCTTTTTATAGACTGTGAAATTTGCTAAAGAATCCCTTATTTTATTATAACGGATTAAAAACTATAAATTATAAATATAAAATTATATTGAACATGTTAAAATGGATGTACAGTTTTCCAAGATTTTCAAAAATTGTTTTATTTAACATTGCAATTCTTCCATTCTTACCGGTATAATTTGAAAATATTATATTAAGCTACAAAGTTTGACAATATGTAGATTGACATTTAATGTTGTACCCTCTTATTCTCTCGTCTTCTCACATTGTAAAATAACGATTGTCTTTTTTCTTCTGTTTCAGAATTTAACGGGCAAATTCGTTTTAATCTCCAGAACAAGAAAACCGGTCTCGGCTTTTCTCCTTCTGGAAATAGTGGGGCGGCGAAGAAAAAGCGCAAAAGAAACAAAAACCTCGCGGCCCAGAATAAAAATAACACCTTTCAGGGAATTCATACCACCACCCCGACGACTTTTGTTTCGGGTCCAAATTTGAATACAGATTTACCTCCCCTACCACCCCAACGTCAAGAAATTGTCCCGCCTCCCCCGCAAGTCGAACAACCATCACCACCATCCATAATTGATAGTCCCGTAGTAGCTCCAGCCGAGCCCGTGTCCGCGAAAGCTTCTTCGGTAGGTAGTCCTCTCGGGAACGTGGTGGGTGATTGGCCGGATAATTTGAAGAACTACGTTAACCGGTGCTATGAGAAGTGCCAGACGCCCGTCGACAAGGATCAGGTTGAGATTGTGCTAAAGGGGAAAATAACGAGGGCTGCCAATGACGGATCACTCTGGGTGAAGGACTGGGACAAAGAGCCTCTGCCGAGCATTCACAGTGAACGCATGACCATGACGATAAAACCTCGGAATTCGCCTTTGAAGCTTGGCTTTTCGCTGGCCAGTATGCAGGGAGGCATGCGCAAGCCCGGGCTCTCGACGTCCCTCGGGGCACGGCTTGGCGCGCGTCTCTCTGCCGGTCACAAGCGATCCAGATCGAAGTCGCGCTCGAGGTCGAGGTCAAGATCCAGGTCGCGTTCACGCTCTCGTACACCGACACGCAAATACAGACGTAGCACTTCCTCGTCATCTAGTCCGAGCGATCGTGATCACGATCACAAGTCGTCGTCGTCCAAGTCGAAAAAGTCCACCCGAAGCAAACAGAGTAGTAGTCACGGCAGTAGCAGCAGCAGCACCACCAACAGCAAGAAAACTAAGAAAACCAAGCCGGCAAAATCGCATTTCTATTCAGAGTTTGGTTTAGCGACGGGCAGCGAGGAGCTTGGATCCAAGGAGAAGTTGCAGCAGCGCGCGGCTCGATTCAATGATTCTTGTAGATCGGCTAACAGTAGTATTAGGGAAGATGTCACGGGGGATTTCGACTTCACAGGTCTTCATATTATCGGGTCATGTCAGGATCTCGAGAAACAGTATCTGCGTCTTACTTCTGTAAGTATATTTTGTTTTTCAACTTTAATTTAATGCAGGTCTCTGGAATTTCCATTCACTATCACTGACACTTCTTGCGCGCTGAAACTATTTTGCTATTATTTCATTACAAAAAAAAAAATGACACCAGGCCTCACAAACCGGTCCCTTTATCTCCTGTTGCACCCTATATTTAATTAACGTCCCAAAAGCAACTGTAAAAAATAATAAGGGCTGCAGCGCATTCACTATTAGTCACTTTTTCAAATAAAAAAATCACATTAGTCACTTTTAAATTAATAAATTAAATCCCTTTTTTTTAATTACCTTACATTCTTTGTAATATTTCAGGGTATTTGTGATTTCAATAATTTTAAGACATTTTGAAGATTGTAGGGTATTTAAACAGATTCTAGGACATTTTCAAGTACTTTTAATTGGTATTATTTTATGTAATTTTAAAAGATTCAAAAGATTTTTGAAAATTGATTTAAGTAATTTGTAGACATGGAACGATTTTACAGGACTTATGAGGTTTTAAAATATTTAAAAAGATTTTACGTTATTTTATAAGATTCCCAAGGAAAATTATTATACTTTAGTGCATTTTAAAGAATATATTCATGAGAAGTGAGCTATTTTGTAGGGTTTTAAGTATTTGAAGAGATTTAGAATTCTCTTTTCTACTTAATTCAGTGGATTAAAAATATGTTAAAGCTTTAATTTAATTGTTCCTGCGAATCAATTGATAAAATCACTAAAGGATTTGAAATATAGAAACGTATTTTTTTCAAATTCTTTGGAATTTCCAAAAACTTTAAACATTTTGAGAAGTTTGTACAGGATTTAAAATAATTTGGATTATTTTTAATGATTGCAAAAAAAATTATTTATTTCAGTAATTAAATGGAATTGGAAAATTTTAAATTTTGTTTCGAATTTCAAATTATTATAAACATTTTTTCATAACTTCTAAATATCTTTTAAAATGATTCGCATGTAAGTTAATTTTTCAAAACAAAAAACTATTTTCAATGTTCCACCAATCTTCAGAAAATGTTTGGATTCTTTTGAGAGCTTTGGCAATTCTTAAAAATCTTTTAATATTTTTCGAATGGTTTTAGAAATAATAATTGTTTAATTTTTATTTAAACATGTACATTTAACAGTTTTACTAACAAATAATTCATTTTTTAAATAGGACAACTAAAATCGTGACGTTCAAAGTGTGAAAGCTTGAAATTTTACCGATTCAAGGCGTTCTATTTCAAAGAATTCAGTTTAAAATTACTATTTACATTTTTTGACGACGTAGCCTTTTGAATTGTAACAGTTTAATTTTTAACGGTGCACTCTGAAAATTCTTAAATTTTAAACGGATTTAGAATCGTCTTACAATATGAATTATTGTTCACTTTATGACTTTTCAAGCACAGTTCCATGTTTTAAATAATTAATTCATTTATATTTACAATTAATCAAATAAAAATGTTCCATTTTAAGCGCTTTTAATTTTCAATTGCTTATATCTTTCAAGGCTGCATTTTTAAATTCATTAAATAAAAAATGTACGCCTGAAAATAAAAATCTAAAATTTAAAATTCTGTTTTTGTGAAAGCTTTTAGAATCGTGCATTATAAACTGAATTTTGTCATAATTAAAGAAGATAAAAATTCAACTAATAATTTTAAATTTGTTAAAATTGAACTTGGGCAGGTTTTTATTCGAAAATTTATCAAATTCATGGTAAAAAAATTAAGTCACCATCATTTCCGGGTTTTTCTCGGATATGAAAAATTGCCCGACATTTCTCGGCTAATCATTTTTGAAACTAAATAACTTGAACAGTGGATGCGTTGATGTTAGACCAAAATTTTAAATTTTTAAACCAAATATTTGGATATCTTACCTGACAAAAAATAAATGGAATATTTAAATATTCATCTTGTAACACGGAGTATGTTAATTTTCACTTAAGAGACTTAAGTTTCAATTGAAAAAAAAAGAATTTTCAACAAAACAATTAACAACAATTTTTTTTACTACAATAGGAAATCTTTAACCAAAAAATTTTCTCCTTTAAGAAAGTAGTTAAATTTTTTAGCAAGCAGTTGAATTTTGTACCAACACATTTTTCACACAAAAAAATGTATATTCTACCGAAAAAGAAGAATTTTCAACCAAATACATGAAATTTCAACCTAACAGATCGATTTTCTACAAATTGTTGAATTTTCGAGCCAAGAATACGAAATCTCTAGAAAACAGTTTCATTTTCAATAAAAGGTGTTTTTGAAGCGAAATAGATTACAAAAATACGTACTTTTTTGTTAGATTGATAAATTTGCGAGCAAGTTAAATTTTCGAGCCGAAAATAACGACAAAAAAATATTGTTGAAGAAAGAACATTTCAAAAAGATTCAACTTTTTGGTTAAAAGTCATCTTTCTTGGCCGAAAATTAATCTGTTTTGGTTGAAAATTCAACTATTTGTTTAAAAATGCAGTATCTTGTAATCCAAGTAATTAACTTGTGATCCATATAATTCGGAGTAATTCACATAGGTAATTCAAATAGTTTTAAACTATTTTTGTTCGAATATTGATCTCTTTTAGTTAAAAGTTCATATATTCAGTTAAAAATTCTTTTTCTGTTCAAAATTCAACTCTCTTTGTAGGAAATTAATTGCTTTAGTGGAAAATTAAAAATTTTAAACTGAAAATTAAACTATACTTACATTTTTTTTTATTAATTTTATTTTCGTTTTTGGTTGAAATATTACATTTTTTGATGAATTTATTTTTTCGTTGGGTGAAAATTCATTTTTTCACTGAAAATATAAAGGTTGAATATTTGGTAGAAAAATTATATTTTTAGTTGAAAATTTTGACTTTTTTGATCTAGATTAATCTTTTGAGTTGAAAATTAAACTTTCTGTTATAAATTTAATTATTTTAATTAAACTCATCACTTTAGTAGAAAATCAATGTTTTTGGTTTTAAATTCAAATATACCAGGTAAAGATTTATTACTTGAATTACAAATTCATTACTTTGTTTGAAAATGTAATATTTTTTGGAAATTTTGTTTCGTTTTTGTTGCAAATGATTTTTTTTATTGGAAATTGCATCTATTACAATTGAAAATTACATCCTTATAGTTGAAGATTCATGTCTTTGATGAAACTTCAATTTTCTACTGGAAAACTATTCAATTGTTTGTTGACATTTTATATTTTTAATTAAAAATCAACTATTCCAGTTAATGATTGATCATTTCAGTTGAAGTATTGCAATGAAATATTGATCATTTTAGTAATTAATTCATCTTTTTTGGTTAAAAATAAAACTGCTTGATTCAAAGTTAAATTAAATTTGTTTTAGAAATGAATGTTTTTTTGTGGAAAATTAAATTTTTTAAATTAAAAATTAAAAAAAAAAAAACTGATCTTTTTGGCTAAAAATTGAACTATTTCTTAAAATTTTTATCTATTTTTTTTTAAATCCAGATTTCTTCTTGCAAAGTTCGGAATTTAAAGCTTTTTAAATTTAATTTAATATAGTAGGCTCATTATTTTACCTAAATTATGCACCGAATTATAAGTATAAGTAGAAAAAAATATAAAAAAATTTGAATTACTATTTAGTAATAGACACCCTGTTATAAGCTTCGAAAATATTCTTTTTTTATCACAGCCATATACGTTATATTTATCTTCAACTTATTTATTTAAACGAATGTAGTAATCGACAGTTTCTGCTAAACCATCTTCTTGTTTGAAAATTAATGCTTTAATTGAATATTGAACTATTCTATTTTAAGTTAAAAATTAAATTTTTTGTTTTTTTGAAGTTTTTTTTTTTTAAGAATTTGGAATTTGATGATTTTCTGTTCCATTTCAGGCTCCAGCTGCATCTGCTGTGCGACCGGTAAGTGTACTAAAAAATTCCTTGGGTCACGTTAAGAAACGATGGTTGGCTGAGCAAGATTATCGGTATGCGTGCGACCAATTGAAATCCATTCGTCAAGATTTGACGGTACAAGGCATCCGTGATGCTTTCACTGTTCATGTTTATGAAACCCATGCTCGAGTCGCACTCGAACGCGGCGATCACGAAGAGTTTAATCAGTGTCAGACCCAATTGCGGATGTTATATCAGGACTTAGGTGGTGAAAATCGCTGTGAATTCGTAGCTTACAGGATACTCTACTACATTTTCACCAAGAACACGCAAGGTAAGAATAGTTGTAATTCTATACGTTTTTTTTATCTCGTCTCTGCTAATGTAAAATGTTGAAGTATACGTGGACGCTACATATACGTAGATGGTACACTTGTGCGAATTTTTTTTTGCAATGTTAATATTCAATATTTAACATATTGAACGTATAATAAACATGTAGTCTATATTACGCAAATTTAAAAAATATTTTTAATATAGTTTCCGAACAAACTAAAAAAATTGATTTAGTGCGAATTCGCACTAGTGTGTCGTTTGAGTGTTATTAATTGGCGTGGACACCAGATTTAAAAGATTTCGAACATTCCTAAAGATTTTACAACTTTTAAAAGATTTCAGAGATTTTAAAAAAGCTATATGAGATGTCTAAGATTTCTAAAGATTTTATAGGATTTTTAAGTATTTCAAATATTTGAAAAAAGTATTACTACAGTACACTAGATTTCAAAGATTTTAAAACATTCCGAAGATTTGAAACGATTTCAAAAGGTTTCGAAACTTTTGGGAAGATGTTGACAGATTTTACTAAGATTTCAAATAATTCAATGATTTCAACGAATAAAAAGTATTTTAAAAACACAGATTTAAGCAAAATTTCACAAATATTTCAAAAGATTTGACAAACATATAAAAGACTTGAAAATGGCAACGTTATCAGATTTCAAAGATTTCACAAAGATTTTAGATTTCATAAAGATTTTAAGGATGTCAAAAGAATTTAAAAAGATCTCAAAAGTTTCAGAAAGATTTCACAAAGACTTCGCAAAGATTTCAAAAAAATGTCAAGGATTTCACAAAGATTTTAAGTATTTGAGAAGTATTTCAAAGATTTCAGAAAGTTTTCAAATATTTTGCAAATATCTTTCTAAAAAGTTAACTATTTCACAAATATTAAAAACATTTCAGAGAGTTTTCAAAGATTTGACAAAGGTTGCAAGTATTTCATGAAGATTTCCAGTATTGCAAAAGATTTCACCATTTTTTTTTTAAGATTTAAAAAAAATTCCAAATATTTGACAAAGATTTTAGTTATTTCAAAAGAGTTTGAAAAGATTTCAAAAGTTCCAGAAAGACTTCATAACAGTTTTACAAGGATTTTAAATACTTTACGAAAATTTGAAAATTTTCAAGAGAATTCGAAGAATTCACCAAAATTTCGAAAGATTTCCAAGATTTTACCAAAATTTCGAAAGATTTCCAAGATTTTATTGAATTCAAAAACTGGCGTATATCCGCAAAAAATTAAGAATTTATTTATGGTTGTGCATTCTTTAAAAATTGTTGGTCAAAAAAAATGAAATGGCTCATTTTTTACATATATAATAAACGGTTATTTCTTTATATTATGTAAAAAAAAAAGGAGACCTGTGAAAAAATGATTTTTTGACCTGTAAAACCTGTAAATGACCTTGAACTTCGATCCTAAGAATCGCTGGACACCCTGTTACTGTAACCCTATGGCTTTCATAAGATCTTTCAAGAATCTTTTTACAAGAAAAAATATTCGCGAAGATTTTTAAATATTTGAAAGATTTCTGGTGAGGTTTAAAACTGCTGTTTAATTGTTTTTGAGTCTACTGAATCTTGGGATCTCCGAAATCTTGAAAGTCTGAATATGATTCTCGTGATTCTGAATCTTCGGGTTTTTTTTTATTATGTAGTGATTTTGACAATATTTCCGAAGTGAGTAATAGCCTCTCGCCCATATTTTAAGGAGGAACATGTGACACTTTAAGATCATAATAATATTTGGGGGAAAAGTTGTATATACGTGATCAAATACAATATAGAGGTGGGAAGATTAAGTTTTTCCAGAGGATTCCATAAGAGGGTAGCTGCAGGTCAGGGAATTTAAATTTCGTATTTCTGAAATTTGCAACCCCCTTCCCCAAAATGACCTGAATGAAAAGCTATTGAAGGCGCGGATCGAATAAGGTTTCGAGGTCAAAGTGAGGTTTAAATTTTTTTTCATCAAATCACGAAATAAAAAAATGTAGTGATGTAAAGGACATTAAAACGCGTATTTTTTGTAGATTTGACATTTTGATCTTATTAACAGTTTTGGAGACAAAAATTATTTACCGCTTTTCTTTAATCTCGGTAAATCCGTACGATTATAAACTCCAAGCGAAGCCAATAGTCATTAAAAACGTTTAAATGTTTGTTTAATTCAAATTAATCATTATTAGTGATGTGTCGAATCAGTGACTTCGAACTCTCCACATATGAGAACGTTTTTCAAAATTAAAGTTTCGAAGAACTTCCAGCGGAAAATTTGTAGACTATACCATGAAATAAATTTTTCCGTTTACTCGGACCAGCTATTTTTATAACTTCGTAAGCTCTCGGCTAGAGGTGCTCGCAGTACGAATGAAGTACAAATGAAGTAAACATATTCGTCAATTTTTCCATAACAAAAAAAAAATCCTCATAATAATAAATAATATGTAATAAAGGAATAAATAAATTAACTGATGGATAAATGAATGAATCAATGTATAAATAAGTAGTTTGAATTTTTTACCGTTGAATATTTTCAGAGTTCTGCTGTTTGAGCGACATTTCTTACTTGTTTATTTTTTGTTTTGATCAGTTAAAAACGTTATTTTCTCCAAGTAAGACAGAAAGACACTCGCTGAATATTTTCAGAGCTCTGTTGCATTGTCGATGTTTTTCACTTGTTTACTTTTTGCTTTGATCACTTAAGAACGTTCTTTTCTACAAATAACACATAAAAAAGCTCGCCGAGTCTTTTATCTACGAAAGAGTTACCAACAGTTTGTGCGATTATTTCACCCAGCTAGAAAGAAAGAAAATTTATATTTTATAATATATAATATTATTATAACATAATTTTATATTATACTGAATACTAAACAGTTACAATAATAAAATATTTATAAAAATTTGCTAAAAAATGTATGAAAATTGATAGTTATAAAACAAAATTTACCGAACTGGAAAAATCGTTAAAAAAGGGTAGCGGCGCTACAACGAAAGGAAAAAGCAGTGGAGAAAAATGCAAACAAAAATATCTCATAAAGTCCAAAAAACTAGCGAAAATTGGAAAGAAAAATGTAAAAAAGTAGAATGTAATAGGATAAAAATTTAAGTTCTACAAAAAATACGCGTTTTAATGTCCTTTGCATAACTATATTTTTTATTTTGTGATTTATGAACAAATTTTTTTGGCCTCACTTCGGCTGTTCGGACAATACTTATACGGGTTTCACGCGCTCGTCTCCGGCTATTCAATCCATATATATTCATCTGTTTGGATATCAATTTGACGGTTTGCTTGAAAATTAATTTTATTTGGCTAAAAAAATTTTTTTAGCTGAAAATTTACCTATTCTATTAATATCATATGTTTGGTTGAAAAATTAAAATATATAAATATTTAAGTTAAATTGTTTTGTAGAAAATTCGTATTATTGGATGCAATTTTATTTCTTTATTGACTGAAAAATCTTTCTTGGTTGAAAATTCGTCTTCTTGGGTATAAATCGTAGAAATTTAATTTTTTTTTGTTAAAAGTGCAACTGCTCGGTTGAAAATTTATTGCTTTTCTTTATTTGGTTAATTTCTTTTAACGGAAAATTTAACTATTATATTTTAAGTTTGTTTATTTTTTCGTCTTTTAGTTAGAAATTTAATATCTTTTTGAAATTAACTGTTCTTTGGTGAAAATTCATCTCTTAGGATCGAATTTTCATCTTTTTTTGTTGTTCAAAATGCAACTGTTTGGTTCAAAATTAATCTTTTTCGGTGAAAAACTCGTTTTTTCTATTGAAAATTGTTTGTTAAGAACAGATCTATTTTAGTTGAAAATTAACTTTTCAAGTGAAAATTTAACGGTTCTATTTTAAGTTGAAAATTCAACAATTTGCTTGCAAATTCATGTATTTTGTTAAAAAATCCTTTTTTCATTGAACTTTTTTTTGCTGTAATTGTACTAATTAATGGAAAATTCGTCTTTTGTAATATTAATTAAATCTTGTTTGAAAATTAATTTTTAATCGAAAATTTAACAATTTTATGTGGAAAATTTTAATGGAAACTGTTTAGTTAAAAATTCATCTGTTTGGTTGCAAACTAATTTTTTCGTTTAAAAATTGAACTATTTTTGCTTTGAAAATTCGTTTCTTGTATTGAAAATTAATTGTGTTTAACTGAAAGTTGCACTATTCCATTGTTTCAAATTCAGGTATTTTGTTTAAAATTCCTTTTTTTTCAACTGAAAATGTTATTGTTTAGTTAAAAAAATTTCTTTTTTATTCATTTAATATTGTTAAAAAATTAATTTTTTAAGTGAAAATTTAACTATTATAATTTAAAAATTCGTTTTTTCACTGAAAATTAATATTTTAACTAAAAATCCAAATATCCCATTGTTTGTTGAAAATGAATATTTTTTGTTGATCCACTACTTGTTTGAAAATTCTTTTTTTTTTTTTAATAGAAATTTAATTATCTTGGTTGAAGATTCAACTATTTGTTTAAAAATTCCTGTTTATTTAATTGGAATTTTTTTTTTAATTGAAAATTTAAGTTACCTTTCTGATAAATTTAGAACAAATACCTTTTGCATTAGCATTGTTGATCTTCTAGTTGCAAGATTGTTTTTAAACCTGAAAGAAAAATTTTCAAATGTCAGCGAAACATCAAAAAATGTACCGCTCTTTCCGTACCTTTTTGTGGAGGACCCCCCCCCCCACAAAACGTTTTTCTCCCCAAGTTCTTC
>JAAAKG020162721.1:0-28973 GCA_010014905.2 Druon quercuslanigerum
CTCGACGTTTTCGCTTAATGTGTAGAGTTCATATAATGTGTAGTATCGATATGTGTAGTATCGACCGGGCCCCATATAAAAGGGTAGAATTTTTTAAAGAGGATTTTTCTTGTCAGTTTTAACCCTCAAATATATGTGAAATCAACTTGAATTGCGATTTGACCATAAAAATGAGGTAGAGACTTTGTTGCTTATAGAATTTTATTTTCATAAACAAGTTTTAAATATATGGATTATTTTCATATTTTTTGCACAAAAAAAATCCCGGGCTTTCTACTACGTATCAAAGTCGCAGTTCAAACCTACTATTCTGCAAAAATGTGTCAACGCCTGACATTTAGCTTTGTTATAAATAATTTAAGATAAAAAATATACAATTTGTGTCCTCTTCTCTTTAGAACATTCGTCTTACATTTTATATTTGTATTAAAATACCTTACTTTGGGCGCTTCAGGCCGCTCGAGTTGGCTCGAGTTGGATATTTTCACTTCAACTCGATCCGAAAGATAAAGTTCTTTATATTTTAGGATGAAAATTTGAGAGCGTGACCGTTGAACTATTCTTAAGATGATGTGCATATTGAAAATTTATTGGTTTTTTTTTTCATAAAAAATTTATAAATTTTTTGGCAAGCAGCATCATAATAACGTTACACAATTTTCAAACGTTTCGTTTATCGAGGGAATTTTGAGTAAGCCCAAACTTTCAGCGAAAGAAATGTTTATTAAGATATAATGAAATTTTTTGAAAAGTTTTACCTTAATTAAATTATTATTTAACAAATTATTCTCTAAATTTGAATTAGTAAAATATAACTGATTATCAGTTAAATTTTAGTAATTTCCATAGCTAGAACTAAGCTACACTGATAGAAATAAATTATAAATAAAAATAAATAAATAAATAAATAATAAATGATGTGCATTGCTATTAAACATTTGTTTAAAAATACCCATCATGTATGACTGTATATATACCATCAATAAAATATAATGAATCTCTTTATTAATATTGTTGTACTGCCAATTTATTTCTATCAGTGTACTCATGATTAGTAGAAATTTACTGATTTATTAAGTTAAATAAAAACTAATAATTCATTCAGTCATCCGAAAGAATAGAGCCTTTCTGCGGAAATACTGATTGAACAGTAAGAAAAGGTTATATTCCGCATTGATTCTGGTCTGCTTTTAAATGCATTTAATTTAAAAAAAAACTTTTGCCTTCTCCAAGTGTTCTTAGCGGGATAAAAAAATATTCTCTTATTGTCTACGATGGTGTGATTTAATTAAGTTATATTCTATTGGCGTTTTTATTACTATTTAAATAAGTTAATAGTATGAAATGATTGATTCATCAGTCAAAAGGTAATTAAGTGATTTAATTAGTATAATGATTACTTATTCAACGTACGAGAGCAGGATCATTCTAATAACATTGATCGAGTGCGTTATACAAACATTCAGAAAAATATATCTTACAGCACACACTTTTAAATAAAAAAATAACTTTTGAAGAAAAAAAATTAATTTTTCAATAAATCAGATAAATTTTCAAGAACCAAGTTCATGTTCTGCCAAATAATTAAATTATCTATCAATAGCTTATTTTTTCCTAGGTATTAGATTTTACACAAATCTAATACCTTCTCTGATTAAAATGAAAAAACTGGTTTATTTCATATTTTATTTTGTCTTGTTGGGGACACTGAGTCATCAGATCCCGTTAATCGTGTTTTAAAGAAAGCCTAGTTTTCATTTTAATCATATAGTGGGTTCTCACGCTTAGCGCTCGATAATATATTTATCTCACGCTATGCGCTTGGTCTTTGTATATTCCCTACACTCATGCACAGAATTTTTAAAACTGAAGGTGAAAGTATCGACAATAGTACTGAGGTTATTGTGAATTCTCTTTCGTTAAAGCTCCTTCGGCTTTAACGAGAACATTCTCATCACGTACCTCGTGTTTCGCACTCAGGATTGTCCCTGAATTTACATATCATTTTCATAAATGTATATTATTAAAATTTATAACATGCATTGTTATTAAAAAAACACGTAGTTTTATTGTCTCGTTTAACCAAATGGGCATTCTATGAAAAAAACTTTTCTTATTAAACATTTTATTGCGATGAGTTTCAACCGAGAAAATGTAATTTTTGATTTCCATTATTTTTTATTCTGTCAAATTTTGAATCTTTGATTTTTCATGAAAATTCAAAAACTTGTTGTTATAATCTTGTAGGTCATTCAAAAAGCAACATTTTTGTTTTCTACACCTTTTTTTATATCGCGCATTATTTTGCGTAAAATGTTCATTTTATTGTGTTTTTGGTTTTATGAAAAAGTAATTAGGATGAATTGTTCGTTTTTTTTAATACTATGCACATCCGTACAGAGAAGTTTAAATTTTTTAAGTGGTCTCAAAAATATTCAGAATCCTTTCAATCTTTATCCATAGGCATATATGCATACATATAGACATACAGCCGAATTAATGTATCATTATTAATTTTTAAATAGTTCTGTTTTTTTGTCTTGAATGCAAAAAAATAGCATTGAAAACATTAAACCCCACACTTGAGAAAAAAAAGGAAATTAACTGACAGAAGTTGTGACGAGT
The DNA here is from genome assembly GCA_010014905.2 of Druon quercuslanigerum. Lineage (NCBI taxonomy): Eukaryota > Metazoa > Arthropoda > Insecta > Hymenoptera > Cynipidae > Druon > Druon quercuslanigerum. Next base: position 2,626 of record JAAAKG020162721.1, read on the forward strand.
GCGCATATGCAGCGGGCCGATGTTTTTTGACTGTTAATGATGTTTTTAACCAATAAAACGCAAACTGCGCATCCTGTCAAAATGTGATTTCTAATAGATTTGTAGATCTGTGTCAAATTTTTTTTCACCTTTTTTTAAATAGTTCTTTATCTGGTACAAAATGTGTATTTTCGCGTATTTTTGAAATGTTGTAAATGCCAAAACTCTAGTAATCTTTTTTTAATGTAAAAAGTCATTAAGATAAATTGTTCGGGGTTTTAAGTAGTATAAATGTCCGTACGAACAATTTTTTAATTTAAAAAAAAATTTACTCAAAAACATTAAAAGTCTGCTCAATTTTTGAATTTTTATCCAAAAGGGCTGCCTAACGAACTTCACCTTACATTATACATTATACATTCGTAAAAACCTGTTTTTTCTTGTCTTCAGCAGAATCAATGTGCATACCTATCCAATGGTATTGTTTTTTGGATATTGCACTTTTTCATAAAAATCGTTTATGATTTGAACTGTAATGAAGATAAAAAAACCTCACATGACAATATATACTCACTACAAGAAGCCACAAGCAAGACGGAGAAAGAGAAAGGCAAGTCCCATAGAAAATACGTGGCTATTCAATTTTTATTAATATAATTTGTAACATTTCCATCTAGGAAGGGGGTTAAAGTGACATCGAAAAATTAGAAGGCACCATTTTATTTTTAAAACGCAGGTTTCTCGTTTTAAATTAAGTGTAGGTCTTCTGCTTCTGTTTTTAGAATTATACATGCCTACTATAGGTAAATATTAAACTTTCTGTTGTGTAGAATTAAGAAGCAAAGGCAACTAACATATTTGCATTATTTATAAAACGAAAATGTCTATGCAGTGGTAGTATAATTGAATTTATTTTTATGTTTTCTGTGACTCATGTAATTTAATAATAAGCTTTATGCTGCCAGTAAGCACAATCATTTGAGAGTATGATGTATGGGTGACTTCTAATAATTTTACCGTATTAAGTGCTAGACATTTTCCACGTTTTAAACAAATAAATTTTAATGTCTGGAATCACACCTGTTTCAATGTAAAAATTTAAGTTGCAAAATTAGTTTATGACCTTAACAAAAAGTAGTTGCATATTTAGGATTTACAGACTAAGAGCAAAGAATTTTATGTATGACTTCAAAGTCTGTCCCACAGTTTTTTCTGGTCACCTTGATTCCAAATAACAGTAAATAATTATCAGTCTTTTTTGCATAACATTATTTATAAAATGTCTAGTGTCGTTCCATATTAATATTTATTTTATAAAAAAACAGGATATTTAAGAAGTGAAATAAATTGTAATAAGTCAGTTTTCCCATATTATCATATATTTTTTTCATGTTCTGCATCAGGGCAGATAGATTTTTAAATCAGTGAACATCTTCTGTCCTTATTTGGATTTAAAGATTTAACTTTATAAAAATTAAAAAATCTTATTGTTTTAAAAATCATTACCAAAAATGAGCTTAACATTTCTGCAGCCTTACACAACGAAATAGGTAATTAGGATAAGTTCCGAAAGGTACCTACCTGAGTAAGTTTAGATGTAAGTCTTGCAAATTGAAATAAAATTATTTTCGTAAAAAATACTAAGATGCACATTTATTTTTTGTTTCAGGTACGTATGGCTCATACAGCTCATTCACTATTTTAAAATAGAATTCGACGATCGTAATGGTATGTCAAAATTGGCACTGGTCAATTGCAAAGCCCTTAAACTAAAATTTTTAAATCTAGATTGCTTTTTTTCATTGATATCTAATGAAAATTTTGAATTTAAACTCAGGATGCATCTTCGAATAGAAAATCTGAAATTAAAACTGAATATTTATATTGGGAATGGTGATTGTAAGATTGATTTGTGGAATCTTTGTTTTTATCACAAAACCCAGCGCTTTGGAACATCTTATAAAATGAAAGAATATATTCATGGTCAAAAAAGTTTTCCTAAAAAGAAAACAATTATTTAAATATTTCGATGCATTGTTAGCTTAATTAAACCGATTTCAATTAAAACTTGAACTATTTTACTTGAATATTCCTTCATTTTAGTTAGCAAAGTTTCAAATATTTTTCTAATCAGTTACAGCTACAAATGAGCTTGTTTCCTTCTTCGCAATTTTGTTCTAATCCAAGTTACTTTGAAAGCTACATAATTAAGAGAAAAAGTTAATTTAATTATGACAAATAACCCTTTGTTTTTATTATTTTTTGTGGTCGAATATGTGGGTGTCGCAGCACACTTCAGTTGCGGAAATTATTAAAAACTTTATTTAATTACTTTCAATGATCCATGATGTTCCAAATATATTACTCAAAAGATTAAACAAACATTTTTAAATAAAACTGTCGCTCTTCCTGAACCCGATCAGAAACGATTGAAAACGATTAAAAAATGATTAAGAACGATTGAAACCCCCAATTGTTGTCAATCATTCGGACACGATCAAGAAATACGATTAGGAACAAATGATGCGTCCGCGGTCTAAACGTAGAAACATTATTTTCTGTTCTTATAGATCTAAAGAACTTGCATTAATTTAATTTCTTTTAATGTTAAAAGAATTTTACATTTTACGAATGAATGTAAATGTGTCAAATTCACCTCTCATGGATTTTTCACTCTTTAGCAGATTACTATATCCTAGTCAGGAAGTCGGTACCGAGCATGCACGTCGGTACCAATCCTAGAAGGACGATAAACCGAAAACCTGGAACATTACTTTTAACTAATCCCAGCCCTTTTAAATTAAAATAATTTTTAATCAAAAATAACTTTGAAATATATTCGTCCTTAAATCCAGTGTATGATGCTGCATCAATCATGATTCTCTTCATTCTCTTGTTTTGTTTTTCTTGATTTCTTTAAATTTATTCTTTAAACGAGAAAATAGGATCTTTAGAAGCGAGAATTGAAATGTCACGACCAATTGTTAACTATAAAATTTGTCGATTATTTGTAAATCTTTCGCGCGACCTAGCACGTCCCAAAAGCTAAATAAATCTACCCTTTCTTTAGGAAGAATGAGTATCAAAGTCACAATAATTTTACAAACGAGTCTCCATTCTGTGTAAAACTTCCTGCAATGTTTAGCATTCCAGGATCTTGACTCATTTACTTAACAGATTTCAATCTAATAGATTTTAAAAGAAGCTTTTCGGGTAAGCGATCATTTCAATCATTATCAATAGCAATTTTAGGAACTTTTAATCAAGACCTTCGACTATTGATTTGTGGCTTTTTTAATAGTGATTCTTCTGGATCGTTTTGAAAGAGTTCCCGAACAAAAACGGGTTTTTCCATTTAAAAATAAAATTGATCCTTTGAAATCAAACTACAACACCTGTGAATATTCGGATTCCTCTTGCTCTCTATAATGCCACCGCGGTTGTGCCAAGTTAGAGTGACAGTGTTGGCATTCTTGATTTCCCGGATTGCGCAAAAATAAGTATAAGAATAAAGTGCAAGGAAAGCTCTACAAGTTTCGTTAGTTTAAAAATTAATTTTTTCTCTGATTTCCTTTTTGGGTTCGGAAGGCGATCTTTGAAATTCTTGTCTTTCTTATCCTGGCTATTATTGATTGGATCTTAAGTGAGATCCCGGGGAGTCGAGAACTAAACGAGGGTTTGCACCAAATGCCTGGCGCCGACTGCCGCTAATGCGTTATCACAGCGATTCCGTTCCCGCGGACTTCTTGTATATGCGTGCCCGGAAAAACAATAAAAAAACCATCGGCAGAACACTGCAGAGAAAAGGTTTAGACCGCTGGACCCCTTGAAGATAACATATGAATAGCTTTTCATCGTCATATAACGTTCAATTTTTATTCAAATTTTAGAAAACTAACGTATATTATTTTTCTCTAGTCTATGAAAAAAGAACATTTTACAGTTAAAAAATATTTAAAATTGCAAAAATTCCTTGTACGCATCTCGTCCATTCCAGGATGTATCATGTTCACGATATCGTCATTTTTTTGTACGGTAGGATTTGCATACGTGCCCTATAGACCGGACCATTTGGCACTGCTACGTATATGAATCCTGTAGGTGGAGTCGGGCCTTGTTGCTCTTGTAAAGGGTACTCTTGGAAAGGGCCAGCCACATAGTATTTGCTTCCTAATACTCGTATGTGTATATTAACGCTCTTTGGAATATTATGACCATTGGGATTATGGTTTCCGGCAAGGCGAAATGGCGCCCGAAAAGTACCTGAGAAATGCATGAATAGTTTGTAGAAATAAAATTGAAGTAGATCAGGATGTCGTCGGTTAGCCTGAATCCACGGGGGACGGATTAACGACCAAATGATATGTGCATCCGTAATACAGTCATCTTCCATTGTCATAAGAACCTTATCTCTAGGGAACGCAACGGGCTGTTCGGGACGATAGGGATCCATTCCATCTGCAACTAATTTTTGAAACAAAATTGACATTTATGAAGCTTTTCTACACAGATAAATTAAAGTTTTAATCAGTTAGAATAATCACTGTTCAAAGGAAATGAAATATGGATTTGTGAAATTAAAAAATGTTTCTTTGCAAGTAGTTTTTCGATAAATTTTGAAACTCTGAAGCCGAAGGGATACCGTATTACATTCTAATCGTAATGAGAGGAGGGTATTAGTTTTATGTGATAACTGACTTTTGCCGATTTCTTTAATACTCCACGTTTGGAGAACTCCTCAATCAGAAGAAAGTTTTACGATGGTGTCTGTCAATCGTTGTTGTTGTCTTTATACCGGATAAATTTTGAAACACTATTTGTCAAAATATGCAACATTCAAAATAAAACTAATTTGTGTCAATGGAACCAAACAGCAGGAGTAAAATTTTTATAGATTAACTTTGAAATTTTTCATGAGGACTCATTATGAGTTACGAGGTGATAGAATAGTACAAAAGTACAGAGAGGAGAAAGATGGAGCATATACATATTTAGCGTGGAATTAGCTTAGCCCAAAATTTGAATTTTCGATCATCTGCATACAAATATCGATAAATAGAAACAAAATAACAAGCTCTATTTGAAAAATAGTTAAAAGAAATCATGTAGGGTTTTTCAAAAGCTATAATGAATATGGGGCATTATTTCTGAACTGGCCCCATCTAAGAATTTTAAGTTTTCAGATTGGTTTTATATTAATTAATGTTATTTCCTTATTGGATAGGATGCTTTATACCAAAGTTTGGGTCCATCATACAAATAGGTTGCGCATGCGCGAATGTGAAAGTGTGGACTACAGCTCACACACAGTGGGCTTAGCATGCCTCTAGCTATTATCTACTATAGGAAAATTATTTTTATACGAGGTCGTTAGATCCGCATTTTTACGCACTTCTTGATAAAAATAAAGAAAAAATTTCAAAATCAAAATTTGACCTCAATTTTTAAAAATAATAAATAAATTTTTTTTAACTTTGAAACTTTGGAGCGCAACGGTCGCTACCATAAAGAGCGAGAGGGTGAACTTCATGGAGTTTTAACATTTCTCACCAATGTTCGAAACTTCACATGGTAGCTGATAAGTGACGAATATTTTTATTTTTCTGACAAACTCTATGAGGGTCAAGAACTAATTAAACAATGTGATTGATCTTAGAGATTGTTCTTGAAGCCGAAATTTTGAAAATAAGTGCATATGGTTTAAGTAATTTCAGTTTTATAAAATTCAGATCTAGTATCCCTAATAATAATATGACTGATATTGTTTTATGATGGCTCCTAAAAGTAATTTTAAACAGATGTGTGTAAATCTTTTTTAGGAATAAAATCATGTAGAATCAAAGGCACTAAGCCTTGTATCGTCCAATATAAGAAAGAAGTTTCCATAAATTTAAAAAAATGCAATGATTTTTCAAATTGCAGAAAACTATTCAGTCAATTTGATACAATGTCACCTCTGAATGAAGTTAACCCAACCGAGATGAATGAAGCACAAATAGATGATACTGAAGAAGAGCAAGTTGACAAAATGGACACTGATCCATACTTTTCATTATCACCAAATCACAATAAAGAATATAAGGATGATTATCACGCAGCATGCGTTGAAGTTCTGATTTAAATCAAAGAAACGTTTGCGGATTCTACTGACCCCTGAGAAAAGATTTTGTTTCTAACTCTGGCACCTGAATCATAGGGCCGCAGGAAATTAATAAAGGAATTTAATACATATGTCGGCAAGCTAAAAAAGTCAGGACACTTGTGTCTCAAAAAGGAAACTTGACATGAATCGGCCCAAAATTGGGGAAAAAATTTCCAGTGGAAACTAAAATTTTAATACAACATTTCTACGAGGATGATGATGATAGCCGACTGATGCCAACCATGAATGTCTTTGCATCAGTAAAACAAGAAAATGGTTACCGTCAAAAAGTTCAAAAATGATTGGTATTGTGCAATCAGGCAGATTTATTTCAGCGTTTTCAAACTGAGCTTCCAGAGGTCAAAATAGGATTTTCTAAATTGATGCAGCTCAGACCGCTGTGTCCATCACGAACATGTTAACTTAATGGTGGATTCAATAGGCTTGGAACACTTGACTGCAAATTTCGGCATCTTGTTAAACCATTATCATGATAGTTTCAGGTTAATTACTCGCAGAACTTCTTTAGAAGCCTGCTATTTGAACAAATGTAAATCTTGCCCCAAGTTAGACGCACTAAAAGAATATCTTAGTCAAATTTTTTATCAAAGTTGTATCAATGAAGTTACATTTTCATCTTGGACACACACTAATAGAAGTACGTTAAAACCCCAAGTAGCAAGAAAGTGATCATTTTGTAGAAGACTTCTGTATCAAAACCTATCCACTCCAATACAATCTAATTCAATCTAATTTATTCCAATCCACTCCAATACAATTCTTGCGAATCCACTCCAATTAATTTTTTTTAAATCTAATTTAATACAATCCAATCTAATCTAATAAATGCGAATCCATTTCAATACAATCCACTCCAATCCTATTCTTTCAAATCCAATCCTCTCTATTTCAGTCCTCTACTTTTTATTCCAGAGCACTCCAATTTAATCCACTAAAATCCAATTTACTCCCCTTTGCAGTACCTAAAATTGTACTTACGATGACAATGTGATGAAAGAAATATTTTCTGCAAACTTGAACGAAATTGGTTAATCTTTAGAGGACAGGAAAATTTCCGTTCAAATCGAGTTTTCATTTGACCACAAATTTATGCATAATTTCAACAGAAAAGTCATTTCAAGTCCCCGACCTGACAGGTGGTCGATATATCAACCACCCCTGTCCGCAACGTAAAGGCCAATATAAAAAAAAACTTTTTTTTGATATTTTAGCGTTATAGTTTGGTATACCCATATTTTTTGAAGCGCCGAGTACGAAACAAATAGTGAAAGAAATGCTTAAGACCCTTGACCTTGAAAATCACCATCTCAAGGTAATTTTTTTATATCTTAGCGTTATGGTTGGCATAACGATGTTTTTCGAGGCGCTTAGTAAGAAGAAATAGTGCAAAAAATCCTGAACGCTTACGTGACCTTGAAAATCAAGATGTCAAGGTCAAGTCATACATTTCTTTATTTGAGGCGATTTTAGCGGCAAAGTTGGTACATGCATATTTTTATGTGCCTAGTACTAAAGAAATAGTGGCAAAAATCTTTACATCATTCTTTACTTCAGAATGACGATCTTTTACTACCAAAAGTGCAAGATGAACTCTAACTGCATCTATGAAGATGTTCAATAGCTTCATCAGTTCCTGATATGATATATGCTATAACGAATATTATCGTCCTGAGCGCATCGAGATAAATGTATAAACCGAGTTTTAAGTAAAAAAAAAATTTTGTTGACATTGGAATGACGATTATCAAGGTCAAAAAGTCTCCAGGATGTTTTTCACTATTTTCCCCTTATTCAGCGCAAAAAATTTTGCCCGAAATTGTTCACAGTTTATCAGAGAAAAAGAATCAATTATTAATTTTTAGGATGGAGGATTGGAAGCTATTCTTATGGGTCCCCAAAGAAACCCCATAAGTAATTTTGAACTTTACTTATCATCGCTATTTATTTACGTTTTCTAAAATTTGGTTTTATAAATAATCATGAATCATTCTTATAAGAATATCCGAGCATCCATTACCTAATTGTCAACTATGTGAACGATTTTAGTTTTATTAAACATTTGTTTTTTCGGCTAAGTCGCGAAATGAACTCATATTTTCTAGATATTATGAATTCTGTAATGAATTGTAAAAATGAGATAATTTGTTTAAATAATTAAAAAATTATATTTTTATTATATTATATTTGAACAAAATATAATAAATAGATTTAAGGCTTTCACGATGATTTATTATGATAAAAAAGATACTTCGGGTTTCAATCGTGTACAGAACTACGAATTTTGCCGAACTTTCATGAACATTGCAGTTCACTTCTTCAGGGCTAACTCGAAAGAACCCTGAAGAAGTGAACTGCAATGCTCTCGAAACGTCGTTAAAAGACGTAGTTTTGTACACGATTTAAACCTGCAATATCTATTTTATCAAAATATAATTGTTTAAATCATTAGAATTTGTTTAAACATTTTCAAAAACGCTTAAAAACAAATTAATACTTAGACATCTAAAAATGAAGCAAAAATTATTTTCGTTTATTATCGTGTTATTGAAATAATTGTGAAATTAGTTTATTATCATCAGTGACTAAAGTAATTATTGATTTTAGAAAATACGTTTATTTTTCGAATTATCTAGAGAAAACAAACGTTTAAACAAAACGAAAATTGATTAAACAATTTGAAATGGGTTAAAAACGACTTCGTCATTTTGCGTTACGGTTTACTGATTACTTATCATTATAGATTTATATTTATGTTCTGATTAATTCTCAACGATATACTGAAATATGGAAATGTTTTGTAACATACTAATACATTTAAAGATTAGACTTAGTAAACGCCAAATATCCTTAAGAATCACCGTAGTGAGAATATATCAATGACTTTGCTAATATTACTGCATAGAAGAGAAAATGCTTGCACATAAATAATTTTTCCTTGATTCAACGTTGTCTCTTCTAAAGCATATAGACAATATAAAATGTAAACGTCTATCTCACTACATGCGTTCTTTCCTATGAATCAGCAAACACAGCGCTATAGAAATATGTGGAGACGCCATTGTAATTTTAAACTTAAATAAATTTGGCATACCTAAAGATATTGAAATTAAGAAAAAAGGAATTTCTTCAAACACATTATCTTCAAGTGCAGGACCATTTATATTATTTTAATATGATATAACACTTACGTCTAAAATGGAGAAATCCCATGAGCACAAGGAATAATTTTACAGTAGAAATCCACATTTTTCGAAATAGACAAATTTACAGAGAAAGTAAATATAGTTTTCAACAAAGTTCGTAATAGAAATGCAACGTGATAAGTCACTAATATATATACTTTTAACCCCTCTCTGAAATAATAACGCTTTATTTATTCCTTAATATGGAACAAGTTGAATAATAAAGATGGTTGATCTCATATCTTGAAATTTTTCATATTTGCTAAAATTCTTACGCAATGAATCTACCGAATTTTTTACTATCTTTTTTTTATTTCATAGTTCAAATTTTTGATTTAAATTCATGTACCTTGATGAAAATTTGTTTTAGTAGAAATTTAATTTTCTTGAATTAAAATTACATTTTGGTTACAAATTGATCTTCTCCGATTCGAAAGTCCACTTTTTTCTAATAATGTCTTCGAAAAAATCACCTACACGGACAAACAGAAAACTGCACCTTTTCCGTAACGAAATGCAGAAGTAGACATTGATGCTAAAAGAAATAGGGGTACTGCCAAAAGATATTTTTGCAGGAAACATTCAGGGACAACTAGTTTTTGAACACAATTCGAAATTGGTTTATATCTTTTATTGCTTTTCGTGATTTTAAAATTCAAATTTTTGAAAATTCCAAAAAATTTTACTGTTGCTTTGAATATTGTGGCGAATTTTTTCTACGTACAGTTTTTGCTACTGAATGTTAATAAAAAATTATAAATTTTAAAACAATTTGTTTAATTTAGGATATTTTAATATAGCCAAAAATTTGTTTTATTGGGTTAAATCCTATGCACACAGTTTGAAAAAAGTTAAGTATGTCGAACATGAAATTTCTTCAGCTTGAATCAAAAAAACATTCGGATGACAATCCACAAAGTTTATTTGCTCTGCTCAAAAAATTCAATGAACTTGATCATTTTCACTTTGCTCTAGTTTTAGCCCTACCTGAAAAATCTGGAATATCACAGCATTTTTTTTAAACTGGAAAAATGTAAATGTGTCAGGGAATTTTATTCTTTGTCACCATTGTTGTCGTCTGTATACCGGATAACTTTTGAAAAACTAATCGGATTTGGTTGTGCTTTGACATACGATTTAAAGACCAAAAAGAATGATCGAGTTCGCCAAAAAGCATTTTTCGACTAACGCTTCTGGCTTTAACTACACCAAAAAATAAGGAGAATACAAAATTTAGATTTTGCGGACAGACTATCCAAGACACAAAATAAAACCAGTGCGTGGCAATGGGACGACGACTCAATGCCGCCACCTATGAAAACTCACTAAAAATTAATATAATGAGATAAACGATTAGGGGATATTAAAAAAAATTCTCTCTGAAAAAATATAATACGTATTAAAAAACAACCCCTAAGTCATACATACCTGCCTCTCGTGACAACAAGTGTTCTAAAAGCGTCAAAACAACCTCAAAGAACAAAAAGATGCTTCAGAACTTTAAATTAGCTACTGATGCCTTAAAAATATACCCCTTTTATAAATTCCACTAAAACTACCCTTACACGTAAAGGTATGTAGCAACATTTACATATACCTCTAAGAAATAAATCAAAGATACTAATACTCGGAAACACTCTTAGGGGAGACTTTTTCAAAAAATTATACATTTTTAGGATTGACAGAAAGAACAAAATTTTAAACAAATAATAATTGATTTCAAAACTAAAAATTAATTTTAAAATTCTTCAAAACATTAATTTTAACGTATAATAATTTATGCTGCAAAAATTTAAGTCAGTGGAATCTCACTGTGAGTCAGTGACAGTCTTCTATCTAACAGTAAATCAGTTGAATCATTGGTGTATATAGTGGAAATTCTGTGCAGAAAATTTCTTTCCCCTATTCCCCTGTTTTTCCTCTTTTTGAAAGAATTTTTTTTTCACTCTTTATAAAATGCCGCTATAAATCCTGCAGTATTCTGAAAAATCAAATTGAATTATTTCTCTATATTTTGTAAATTATAGTATAAAAAAGGCATAAGAACCCGATAAGAACATGCCAACGTTTTCTGAATTCAGTTCGAATTTAAGGTTAACAAATGAAAATAGGAAAAAATTTTAAAGTATCTTGCAAAGAGTGAAGAAAAAGTTTTTTTTTAAAGGAGGAAAACAGGGGAATAGATGACACATTGTATCGATTTTTGATGCATCAATATTTACCCGTGATTTCCTACATTTAAAAAATTTAAATGTCAACGGGAATTTGAATGGGAAAACTAAGTACATGTTTTTAACTTTTTGTAAATTAAAGTTTAGTAATTTCTCAAAGAATTTTTCAGCTAATAATTTCTACCTAATAAATCTTAATTTTAAATACCACAACCCCTTTTTATTGTGTCCGAAAAGTGTCCAAAAAATTATAAAAGCATTTTAATCCATGTCAATCCTGAAAATACGCATTAGGGACGGTACATTAAATTACATAACAGCTCAAGAGTGTGGGAGTGGTCAGTATATTTTGTTACGATTTGTTACGGGGGAAAGGGGGCTGTCCCTCATTCATGTACATAATTTTTCGAATTTCGCCAATGAAACGAATAACGCGGTATAATTGTACAGAAAATAATCATGAATTTAACTTTATTCGTCCAAAAACCTGGCGAGTGAAAACCGCACCCAGCTGACAACAATTTTAAAACAAATCAGGGAATTTTTTTGGGCCAAGGAAAATTCAGAGATTTAAATCAAAAATTTTGCCAAAGGTATTTGTATAATACTGATCAGGGAAAATCAAAAATTGATTAGGGAAAAAAAAGAAAATTTTTTAAAGCGAAGGTTTGAGGTAACCATGGTATAATATTCTTGTCAGTAATTTAATTGTCTCTTATTAATATTTCGGTATTAAAAGTCACCTAAAATTTTTTATGTATGAAAATTTCACTATTTCTTGAACATTTTTCTTTTTTAAGTAATTATTCATCTACTTTACTAGAAATTTTATCTTGCTTTGATCAAAATGCAACTGTTTAGTTGAAAATTAATCTCTTTGGTTAAGTGCTAAATTATTTGGTTGAAAATTGATATTTTTTATTTTAAATTTAACTTCGTGGGTAAAAATTTGATTTGCTGAATAAAGGCCAACACACAAATCAATTCTCAAAGATTAATGTAATAGTTAAACTGTTAACTTAAAATTAAGTTAACATACATAGAAAACAGTTAAATTCAACCAAAAGAAATAAATTTTTGATAAATCAAAATTTTGAAAGAAGTGTTGAGTTAAATTTCTAACTAAGAAAATTAATTTTCTGATGAAAAAAAAATTAAAACAATATATATTTACATAAACTTTCAACCAAATAATAGAGTTTTTTACGAGAAATATTTGAATTTTTTTATTGGGTTGTATTAATTTAGTTTATGCTTAAGCAAAAAAACGCTAAAAAGGAAGACAAAGGAAAGTTTCTTTAAAATACGGTTTAAAATTTTTCTAGAGAAAATATTCTGAATTGTTTTATTCAATTTTATTGTTCAGTAATTGCCTATTGAAAAAGTACTTATTTTTTGAAAATATGTTAGTTCATTTGAGGCTGTAAATATAACCTAATTTTTAAGAAATATTAACAAATTAAAAACATAAGGAAGTGGTAATTTAAAGGAAAACAAGATTGCTTAACAGATTTAACTTCGTTTAAAAAAATGAGATTTCTTGTAACTTAAAAATAGGTTAAAAACACAAATTGATTTTTCTCTGCGCATATAAGCCAGGTTAAACGCACATTAACCTTCCGTGTTTTCTATTCCCTAATATTGACATTGCAGGCAATTTAAAATTCAAGAATAATACGTTTTTTAATAAGAACAGTATATAAAAATTTTAAAACGAGTTTAATAAATTAAAAAATCTTTATATCTGAAAAATAGATATATATAAATAAATTATATCTTCTTGTATATATTTTCTTGATGGAAAAATATGAATTTTTATTAATTTTATTTTTTTTAACGTATATAAAAGGACGAACTTATAGAAAAGCTTTTCAGCTTTAACCCTCAAAAATATTTGAAATAAAATCGAGTTACAAGATGACTATAAAAATGACGTAATAAATTTGTTGCTTATAAATTTTTTTTATTATAAAAATTTATAAATGTGTTATTTTCATACTTCGTTATTAATAATTTAAGGAAAAAAATAGAAATTTTTTTTCATCTTCTCTTGGGAAAATTTGAAATAAATTTTATATGTATTAAAATACATTACTAGTTTCACCTAACTGCATAATATTAGCAATAATTAACATTTGTATTTGTTATAAAGAATTTAAATTTAAAAAAAAGACAATGTTTATATTTTTTGGGGAAAAAATTCGCTGTGTCTGATATGTATAGAATTTTCTTTTCAGGCACCATAAACTTAAAAAATTTTGAACTTAAAATTTATGTTTCTTCATAAATAATAAAGGTTAACTCAACACATAAAAAATTTATTGTACTTTTTTCAGAATAAACTTATTTTCATCTTATTTTTATAAAAAAAGCTCACCAGACTGATTTAATAAGGTATTTTAATATATGTAAAATGTATGACAAATTTTTCCAAGGGAAAAGGACAAAAATTTTATATTCTGCATTTTAAATTATTTATAACAAAGCTAAATGTTAGATGTTACAAAATTTATGCTCGTGATTTTTTTGTGTGCAAAAAGTATAAAAATAACACATGTATTCAAAATTTGTTTATAATAATAAAATTCTAGAAGCTGAGACGGGAAGTACTTTTCTACAAAGTTTACTTTTTTACACTTGTTAAAAAAAAATTTTAATTTATAAAAATTCATATTTTTCTATAGAGATAATAAATAAAAGAATATATAGTTTATTTATCATATTGGCGTCTCTCAGATATAATAATTTCTTGATTTATTCAACTCATTTTAAAGTTGTTATATACCTGTGTTATTAAAAAATCTGTTATTCTCGAATTTTCAATTGTGTCTTATATACACAAGAGAAAAATCCAAGTGTGTTTTTAGCCTATTTTTAAGTTTCAAAAAATTTTAATCTAATTTTCTTAAACAAAGTTAAATCTGTTAAGCAATCTGGTTCTTTTTTTTCAACATACCGATTTCTCATCGTATTAAGTTTTGAAGACTTTTTAGAAATAAGGTTATATTTACAGCATGAAATAAATTCTTTTTTTTTAAATTAATATTCATTAAATAGGCGATTACTAAATAATAATATTTAATAAAATAATTCAGAATATTTTCTCTGCAAAAATGGAAATCTTTCATAATAAGTTGTATCGTTAGTCTTGGGTGTCATGCTTATTTTTAAAATGTTTTTTGGTTGTCTTTAAACAGCTTTAAAAAATATGAAACTGTTTTTTTTAAAGAAACTTTCCTTTCTCTTCTTTTCTCGTTTTTTTTGCTTAAATATGAACTAAATTAATAGAACCCAATAAAAAAATCTAAATATTTCTCGAGAAAAACTCTATTATTTAGTTTGAAATACATGTACGTATTTTGTTTTAAATTTTTCTTATTTGGCAGAAAACTAATCTTCTTTGTTAAAAATGTATCTGTTTATTTAAAACTTCAACCAGATAGTTGAATTCTGATCACTTTTTTTTAATTTATTTTTTGCCAAAAATTAATTTCTATTGGTTGAATTAAACGTTGAAAATTGATTTTTTTACTGACCTTTATTCATAAAAACAAATTTTCAGGAAGTAGTTCAGCTTTTACGTATGTAGTTAAATTTTCAAAAAATAATTAAAGTTTCATCCAAGAAGAATGTCAGATGACTTTTAATACCGAAATATGAATTTCAAGCAAAAGGTAAATTTTCTTGGGGAATAGTTGAATTTTGTCCCTAAAAAGGTGAGTTTTTAACATAAAAATAGCGTTGAAACAAAATTGCTGAATTTTCAAACAATTCATAATATTTATAACTAAACAGATCATTTTCAAGAAAAAAAAGGAAAAAAAATCAATATAAATAGAAGGTGATCATATTACCATCAAGAATATTATATCAGGGTTACCGCAAATCTTCATTTTAAAAATTCTCTGGTTTCTCAGTAATAAAATTTATATTTTCCCTGATAATTATTATTAAAATATATAAAATAAAATCAAATCAAAATATTGTAAAAATTTTGCGTTTATATTTTTTATAGATAATTTAGATGTAAAGTTCTTTTTCATCTTGTATTTATCTTAATAGCATATCCAACTTATTTTGCTGCAAAACATTGTTTCAGCTAAAAAAAGGAAATTTTTAATTTGTGCAGAGAAATTATTTATAGGAAGAAAAAATTTTAAATACCAACAATATTTTGTAGTAGAATAAGTTCAATAAACTATTACGGTACAGATGAGATAAGAATGAAATTTTTGTATGCAAAATTTGTTTCTTAAAAAAAAATAATACTTGTTAACAATATTTTTTGTTTGGGTAAATCCGTTCTGATACTTTGGTACAAATCACACAGCAAAATATTTTTTATCGCAAACAATTTTTAATTTAAAAAATATATATTTATATAACCAGAGTCTATCACAAATTTGTAGATCATTTTTGATTGAACAACATTTGTTGAATTATTATTTTTTTAATCTTGTGCCGTTTGTTCAAAAATGAATTTTTTTACTTTCAATGTTGTTTTTTACAAATAAAGCAAAAGTCACGCATCCTATGAAAAGTGATTAATAAGAAAATTGTAGATACGTTCGGGATGCACAATTTTTGTTGATTCATTTTTTTGGTATCTTGTCTAGTTTGACTGCAAAATTATGATTTTAGTTTTTTTAAATTTCTTTAAAACTTAACTATTTTATTAAATTTATTTTTAAATTATTTTATCACTTCAAGGTTCTAAAATTTTATTTTTGGTTGAAAATTTATCTCCTTCAGTTAAAAACTCAATTAAATGGCTAAAAATTCAAGTTTTGTATTAAAAATTATTTTTTCTAATTACTATTTAATTATATTTATTAAAAGTGTAACCAATTTTGTTGAAAATTTGCTTTTTTTGTTGAAAGTGAATTTTTTCACTAAAAATATAGTTTTTCCATTTTTTCTAGTGAATTATAGAAAATTTATTCTTTGATTAAAATTCATATTTTGGGTTTGAAAAGTCAATTGAAATCTTTTTGGATGAACATTCAATTATTTTCATGAAAGTTTGTCTTTTTGCTATAAATATGTATATATTTCAGAAAAAATTGCACCTTTCTTCAATAAAAATTTAATTTTTTTGGTTCATAAAATAGCAATTTTTGTGAAAACTCATCCTTTTTGGTTGACAATTCAAGATTTTCTTGGAGAATTTACTTTTCGTAGAAAACTCATATTTTGATGTTTAAAAGTCAAACTGAAATCTTTTTGGTAATGGAAATTTAATTTTCTTGTTAAAGGTTTGCCTTTTTGATTTATGAATTCATCCGTCTTAGTAGAATATTTTTATTTTTATATTTAGTTGAAAAATTCATCTTTTTGGTTGAATGTTCAACCATTTGATTGAAAATCGATATTTTTTATTTAAAATGTAAATGCATGGGTGATAGACAAACTAATGTTTTAAAATCATTTTTTTAAAATCAAGATTGTCTCTTTATTCGAGCATTTAACTATTTTGTTAAAAATTATATTTTTTTTAAATTACATGTTTTGGATGAAAATTCAATTTCTGCAGAGAAAAATTATTTTTGTCTCGAAGATTTATCAATTTAGGTGATTATTGTTTGCTTTCATGTTTAAAAACTTTTATTTGTTAAAAATTAATCTGTTTGGTGTTGCAATGCATTTTTTTAAATGAAATTTTATCTCAGTTGGTTTGAATACCATTTGGAATTTTGTGTTACAAATTTCAGTATACTTTATCTTTTATGAAGGCGAAGTCTTTTTTACGACATAAATAAATTTGAAAATTTTAATTTTTGTACCTGGAATATTATTTTTTCCGTTTATAAAATATCCGATGTTACAAATATTACAAGAAATACGGAAATTTTCAAAATAATGTTTTTACCCTGCAAAGGATGTTAAATGCAAAAAATGTCCATTCATTTCAAGTCTCATATCGGATTATTTCTGCAAATCATAAATTTCGTGCAGTATCTTTATATTTTCATAAAGCTCTCTTTTATGTACGGAATACATGTATCGTTAGAAGTTTTTCTGAATTTCATAACCCTCTGATAGTTTTTTTTATGCAAGTTCCAAAAGTACTGTAAAAAATTAACGTTTACTGATGAAACATTTTTTACAGTGTTCATCATTTGTATACTTTGCTAAACTATGCTAAGCTCATTTCTTTAAAATTAAACAATTTTTTAATATTTCACTCAATTCAAAAGCAATGATTAGATGCAAAAAATTGATCACAATAACCTACATCATTTGTTTTGTTCTTTAAATTTTGTAAACTTATGCTTGTTTTGTTTTTACTCGGAGAATCATTATGTTGCATTTTTCCTCTGAAGAAGTTTTGTTCCGGTTTCACTCGGAAGATTTGTTTCTTTTCTTTTTGCTGGAAAAAATTTATGTTTTATTTCTACCCTCACACTTTTTACATCCCGGTTTTACTTTAGCCGCTCAAATATCACAAAGAGAATGTGTATCTAAAACCCCTCAGAAGCTTTGAGCAACTTAATCTTTAAATATAATTCAGAAAATTAAGACGCATATAAATACTGCGATGTAAAAGAGATATTTTAATAAAGTTTTATTCAAGCTTTGCTAGTGCAAAGAATAAATGTCCGAGCCTGAAGCGAATAGCCTAAATGTTTTAGAGCTTTTATATAAATACATTTTCGTCGATCCAACGTTATCTCTGTTAAGACAAACAGACAATTAAAAATTTGAGCGTCTATTACAAAACATACGTTATCTCCTATGAATCAGCAATTACAAAGCTGTCAAACTCTGTGGAGACGTAGCTATCCATAAAGATACTGAAATCACGAAATTAGGAAGGTTTTAAAGCACAGATTCCAACGTGCAGAATCGAGGCAATTAATACTTGATCCCTCACGGAGAGCACTAGGTATTCGAAAGTCGATAATGAAAAAGAGGATAATCATTCGCAATATTTAGATATTGTCGCATATGATCTACAAATATTTTTTCAATATATGAGATAATTCCGGGCAACATCTTTTCATATTAGATTTATAAGATGTGACATATTCAACTGTAATATCTGGATAGTAAATTCGTAGAGGGCGCATGCATCAACAAATTACAGCACGGGCAATGGCGTCTTTTGAGTCTTCCGTAACGCTTCTTTAGTTTGAATTTGACGCTTGCGTCTTTTGTGTCGTTAACATGCTTGTACAATTGCTTTGGTACTGTAGTGAAAATGTACTTTTTTGGCATTTTGAGTGAATAATTGAATAGTGCTGTTAGTAATTTATTTAAAGTTATTGTCGTCTTTCTAAGTGACCTTTGGGATTCATTTTTGACAGAATGGGTTTCACACAATACATATTCCTCTTGAAGTTTTCCCTCTGATTTGAGTTTCGGGCCATATCTTTAAATGGAGTCGGTACTCAGGTAGTGGCGTGATGTCTTTTTGTTGAGCCGACTCAAAGCCTTTTTCCCAGGAGCTCAGTATCTACCAGGGTTTTGGTAAGTATAGCCTTTCTGATACTTGAACCAGTTTAAATCAAGTGTGCAAATCGAGTGTGCTATTTTAGTTTTGCTAAGTGACTTTCCCGACTCGATCGTCTTCTGGTATTGCGGGAAGTGATGATTCGGATGACGTGTTACTTCCGTTTGCGTCAGGATCGATCGTTTGGTAAATGATCGTGGTCGTAACTTGCGGAGGTTACATCTATTCTAATTCATTAAAACAACCCAAACATTTTTTTGGTACAAAGTTCTTTCTGGAACAAATTGGGAAAAACTTATTTGGAGTACAGTGAAAAGTTATTTCGACGCTAGTAGTGGCAGTGAAAAACTTCTCTAGTGCTATCTGTGGTCGACTTCAACCGGACCAAAGATGATTACTTCACTCCCCCACGGCAGTCTGCTAATAATAAGTAACATTTTGGTCCTTCGAGCCGGATACTTTGTGAGTGGAGGAGCATGACAAATTTACTGACTGTGCTTGTTCTTAGCATTGCAAATGTCCCGAAACTAGCTGTCAGGCATGACAACCATTATCTTATGGATTATTTGCAATATTTTGAACCCCTCGAGACAGGCTCTCCGGCATGACAAACGTACTTACTGACTGTGATTGTTCTCAACATTGCAAACGTCCCGAAACTAGCTGTCAGGCATGACAACCATTATCTTATGGATTCTTTGCAATATTTTGAACCCCTCGAGACAGGCTCTCCGGCATGACAGACAGATTGATGGTTGATTATTTACAACATTGCAAACGCCTCTAGACAGGCTCTCAGATATGACACATTGGTGATTGATTGTTTGCAACATTGCAAATGCCTCGAGGCAGGCTCTCAGGCATGACAGACAGATCGATGATTGTTTACAACATTGCAAACACCTCGAGAGAGGCTCTGAGACATTAAATACATATTAATTTTGGATTTTTTTCACGATTGCAAGCAGCTTAGCATCAATTATGTCAGCACTGAGCGGCGTTGAGCGAGGCTACACGAAAATTTAATAATTTATTAAGAGAGGGCGAATGCTCTGGGGATTCCAATATCCCGACTCGAACGTCTTCTGGTATTATGGGAAGTGACGAGGCGGATGACGTATTATTTCCAGTTGTGTCGAGATCGATCGTTCGGTGAATGATCGTGGTCGTAGCTTCCGAAGGTTACATCTGTTCTAATTTTTCAAAACAACCCAAACATTGTTTTGGTACAAAATGCTTTCTGGATCGACTTGGGTAATCCTCATTTGAATTACAATAAACAGTTATTTGGACGCTAGTAGTGACAGTGAGAAAATTTTTTAGTGCTATCTGTGGTCGACTTCAACCGGACTGAAGATGATTCCTTCGCTTCCCCACGCCAGTCCGCGATTAATAAGTAACAAGTGTCTTCCTGTCCTTCACCTTAAAAATCTCTTATGTTTAATTTTGTTACAGTTATTAACACTAAATATGCAAACAGTTTTACAATTATTATCGACGAACCGGTCGATGAAGAGCAGTACCCAGTTTTCGGAAAAATAAGGGAAATTTTAACTTCTCGCGAAAACAGCGATGTTTTTTTTTTGATGTACTGCTTATAAAACGGTGGTATTCCAGAAACATTTTCGTGCTTAACATGTTATTGAAACTTTAAAAATAATTTTTGTGAAACATGCCTATCAGTTAAGTTATCACGAAGTATTAATTTACGAATATCGGAACGCAAAAATGTACGTCGTAACCGCAAGTAGGGCATAATATGTATTTGAGTTTAACGTGACGTATGTGAGGCTAATTAAAAAAATGTAATAGAATGGTCTTCAATCGCACTATTTAGATTTGTTTTACTTTTTATATACAGTTTTGATTATTTTTTAATAATATTCAAGCTATTCCAGTTGAAAAACTGTAATTATTTAGGATTAATTACCAGGATATTCAAGTTTAATATCTTAGATATTACCAGATGACATCTCCTTTTTAGATTAATATCTACCATATTCAAGTTAAATATCTTATACATTTACAGCTAAAATTTTACTTTTCAGATGTCTGTCCCATAGTTCACTGTCACATATATTAATTTTCATTATACAGATAATACCTGCGAGTATATAGTTTTATATGTGCTGGAGAAGCTAGAAAAGAGTTAGTCTTACGGAAAATTATGTAATAGTAGAGAATACG
Organism: Druon quercuslanigerum; assembly: GCA_010014905.2. Lineage (NCBI taxonomy): Eukaryota > Metazoa > Arthropoda > Insecta > Hymenoptera > Cynipidae > Druon > Druon quercuslanigerum. The sequence goes on from JAAAKG020162721.1 coordinate 23,761, forward strand.
AATGTATTCTGAAAAATTTGATTTCTCATCAGATATCACGTTGTATCCGCAAAACTACTTTAATGTTAAAATTTAGCACTTTAAGAACCAAAAATATTGTAACTATAACCTTTCGAGTAAAGACGGTTGCAAAAATATATCGCATGTTGACCATGTATATTAATATTAATATTATATGTCACTTACATCTAAAATGCAGAAATCCCATAAGCACAAGGAGTACTTTTTCAGTAGAAAGCCTCATTTTTTCTAAGTAGAAGAAATGTTAGAGAAAATGAATCGTATCTTTCTCGAAGGTCGTAAAATAAATGCGACATGATAATTGACTGCTATATATACTTTTATCACGTCTATCAAATGACGGGCCGAGAAAAAATGCAACGTAGAATGAGTTGCAAAAAAGAAGCAGTTTTAGTTTTCGTGTCAACGCAAAAAAGATTGTTTTAAATGACGGACATATTTTTTTTGACATCTTTGACTAAGGTGTTTTAATTTTTTTTTCTTATATTATGCCAAACTCATGACAATATTACTCAGTTGTTAATTGTAGATAAAAATCTATATAACTATAAACCTAAAGCTCTACATTTTTTTGATTTATATCACATAAAGCTAGATAGTTCATTTAACAATTTAAGTTTATTATTAAAATTTTTAATTTACAAAGTTTGCATAATACTATTACGTGTCTGAAAAAAATTGGAACATTTTGTGTATTTGTTTGTAGCTTACAATTACCACATCAATTTATTGTCAAAGGTTTTGAATCTATCATTAGATATAATAATATCAATAATAATGATATTTTTGTATTTACAAATATAAATATAATAACAATAGTGATTATTCTAATTAAACATCCTCAAAAGAGACTTCAAACATCGTATTAAATTAACTTATAACATTCTTGTCTCAACAGTCACTTGATTTAGTCCATGGCTATGCTAAAAAACCAGATTCACCATAAAAAAGTTTTAAAAAATTATATTAATTTATTTATGTCTAATCAAATATGCTAATGATTACAAAAAATATTATAGGTTTTCATTGCTTGCAGAGTATAGCGAATCACAAATATGGGAAAAAATTTACTTTTAAAGTATATGGTTTTTGAAAAATGCTCTAATTCAACCAAACATACCTGAAAAACTGTAAGCAGCTATCCAAAAAAGATGTTCAATAGCAATGCAATTGTTTAAAAATTTATTGGATTTATTATAAACTTATATGTGAACGAAAATGGTGCCGTAGTGATTGGCGGTGAATCGTCACTTGATTCGCACTAAATTTGAACAATTTATGTACAAAAAGCGTTTTTTAGTTTATTTACTAAAGGTAAATAAATAATTTTTTATTTTAAAAGCAATTTCTAGAAACAAATAAACAATAAAACAAATAAATAAATAAAGTTTTTTCTATGGAATCGATTTGGCACATTTTAAAGGCAGGAAACAATTTATTATTATAAACAAGAATTTTTTGAACAAATGTTTATTATTGTATGTGTTTATGAATAAAATACCGCTTTTTTACAGAATTATCAGGCAGTCACTTATTTAGCAATGATTTTTTGCTGTGAATCGATAACATTTGATAATTTTTTAACCAAACTTAAGTAAGAAATGGCTTATTTGGCTATTTTTCATCAATTAAAATTGTTTTTATAGAATATCTTTTTCAAATTGCTAATTTTCAATGAGAGGTTTGTTGACATTTAAAAATGAAAGAATATTTGATGTAAAAAAATATTTATCGCTGACAGTTCTTTTTTAATCAATAGAGTAAGAAAATATTACATGTAAAATATTCCGATTACAATCTAAGTCGCCTCAATCATATTTTTCATAAAATTCTTTATAAATTATCGCTAACACTTCGTTTTATTGAATAGAGTAAGAAAATATTAATTGTAAAATATTCTAATTACAATCATTGTAGCTTAAATCATATTTTTCATAACATTCTTCATGAATGCCATACAATTTTTTTGGGGATTTTTTCCAATGTGCATTCTGCTGTAAATTAATAGTCATTCATTTTTTCGGTCTCTTGCCCTCAATACAAAGTATTCTTTTTTCTTTTTCCTTCCGCGTTGTCCACTTTGTCATATACAGAAATTTGACAGATAAGCTCGGCGACTTACGCCCAAATGAAATATTTTACCAAAAGTTTAAAGTAATAAAATTAGTTAACATTTTTTTCTTGGCAATGCAAAGCATGCAACATTTTTTTATATATAGAAACTATGATTTTACCTGGCCACTTTCTGTCTCTGAAAATTTGAAAATGATTTGGTCATCAGACAGTTCCTCCCAAGCAGGTGTATGAAAATCTTCTTGATTCCGCTCATTGATGTTGTTAGGCAAAATAGTCTGTTACAGTTTTTGTTGAGAATTGTTGCCATATCTGTTGATAATTGATCTTCATTGTCTCGCTCAACCATTTCGCCTGATAATATTTTCCAAGATTTTGACAAGACACTTGGTGGTACGCCTGCCCATGCAGAAGCAACTGTTGAAACTACGGACAGCAAGTTCCAATTTTTCATAAAAGATTTGACGCCCTAAGAATCATTTACATCAGACAAAACTAAATTTTGCAAATATAAATGTTAATAATTTTTCCGTGGCTTCTATTATGCCTTGATCTATAAATTTCAAAATCGACGTGACGTTTGGTGGCAAATAAGAAACTTTAAATTGGTCATCAATAGCATTCAACTCTTGAGCAGGAGGGTGGCTAAGGGCATTGTCTGATATAAGCAGAAACTTTTCTTGTTTTTCTGGCTTTCTTTTTTTGACTAAGGTTTTAAAAATATTTGAATACTAGTCAATGAGAATCTCTCCTGTAAATGAAAGCCGGAAATATCAAGGATAAGAAATGTAGTACATTATTTACTGAATGAGATTGCCCGAGGCTAAATTTTCCTTTGGATATGGTGAATACAGAGCTTTTCGCGACGAAAATTGTGAGCAATTTCAATGGCAATTAGGAAAACAAAAACTGATATTGTAAAAGTAAAGGAAATTAAAATTTTACAAAGAAAAAAAGCTTTCTCTTATGCATTGAATTAAAGAAGAAACACTGCAATTGATCAATAATGTGGAAATTGTGATCAATATTCAAAAATCGAATATGCTTACAGCATACATTTTAAACGTTAAGGAAATTGAAAAATCGTATGTTCAATGTAGAGAAATTTATAATATCACGTTGAAATGCAAAAAATTCAAATAATGAGGATAGAAGACAGCAAATGTATGGCTGTCAATTGAAAATGACATGACTCAGGACTCATTCAGGCATTTGATTGGGCTTCGTAAGCCGCTCGTAAGAGGCGAAAGTCCTTAAAACACTTGGGTGAAGAGATTTGCTAATAACTATTAACGAAATCTTATAACTTCCGGTTATCTTAGAGAAATTCATGACTGTGATCCTTTTTTTGCTTTGTATTTAACCAGGTGCGGATTTCTCATGAACAAGAGCCAAAGGTTTCTTTTTAGAATCAAAGAAGAATATTTTTCTCCATGAATTCCTAGAATTCATCCAATTTTATGAATTCCTTAAATTTCCTAAATTCTTGAAATTCCTTAAATTTTGAAATCCTTGATATCTCAAATTTCTGAATTTCTTTCATTTTGTAAATTAATTTTATGTGCTGAATTTAATTAATTTCTGAATTAAATGACTTTGATGAATCATCTTTATTTCTTGAATCCAAGAAATTCTTAAAAATTCTAAATTTATCTGAATTTTCCAAATTCCTTAGATTGGTTGAATTCTTTGAACTTTTTGAATTCAACGAAATAGTTGTATTATTAAAATGTCTTGAATTATACAAATTCCTTTGATTATTGGAAGGCCTGAAATTCTTCTAATTCCTCATTTATTTTAAATTGCTTGAATTCTTTAAATTCTTGGAATTCCCGGAATTTTTCAAATTACTTGAATTCTTCGAATTACTTGAATTTTTTGAATTAATTTCATTCTTCGAAATCCTGAAATTCTTCGAATTACTTGAATTTCTTGAATTTGCTTAGGATTTTAAGAAGTCTTTACATTAATTATTATATGGTCGAAAAATATCATTTAAATAAATAGTAAATCACACTGCTGAACGTGTTAGAAAAAATTATTTTTGCTTTTAGAATTCTTTTCACACAGTAAATGCATTTTTTTTCAAATTATATTTAGACGTGCCGTAAGCCCTATGAAGTTCAACACGTATTTCCCATACGAGAAAAAAAGTTTTTGTACATTTTATTCAGAATACTCAATATTCGTTGAATCAAGATAAAACTCAAAAATTCTCTCTTTAAAATGAGCCATAGAATTTGAATAAAATATCACTTACCAAATGTCACCCCCATATATCAGTTTTATAGGGTCTCAAAAGTCCCTATAAATAAACAAATGGGTTTTGAGAGATTTTGGCACTAATTATTTTTTGTCGGGTTTTCAACGAAAATTGTTTCCGGTACATTAAATACTATTTCAAAATATAATTAGAGGTTTAAATAAATTTTTTAAACAATATATTATTGTTTTGATCAATTTTCTTACAGACAATAATTAAAAAGTCGTGTTTTTTTCAGAAACATTTCACTTTTTGTCAAATTTTCAATTAGATGAAGATAATACCTTAATGATTTTAATGAGAATGATTGTTTGAACAATTTATTATTACAGCAAATGATATTGTCTAAAAATAATGCCAGAAAAACTCTGTTTTAAACAAATTTTTTATTTTAGTCCAATTTTTAATTAAAATGAGTGAAATCATCAGTCAGATTTAAGAAAATTAATAGTTTGAAAAATTCATTATTATCGGTAATATTCCATTCGAGTTCTGCTAGATAGATGCGGATTTTCTTAAATTTTTGGTTTTTTGTCCAAATTTAAATTGGAGGAAACTAACAACTAAATCAAGTAAACATAAATAATTACTTAAACAATTGCAATTTTTTCAAAAATTTTCAAATGTTTGTCTATTTTTCATTAGAAGTGACTAAATGATCAATTACATATAGCAAAAATAACTGTTCAAACAAATTACTGTTGTTTACAACTACACGGAGAGACTTTTGATATTAATATTTGGTTTATTCTGTATCTATAATTAAAATAAAATGTAACAATTTAGGGATAATTGAGGTGCTGTTACAAAGATCCCTACTACAATAAGAGATGATGGTATTTCTGTACGTATTATT